>MU834688.1:0-45011 GCA_029204225.1 Diphasiastrum complanatum
AAGCTTCCAAAAAGGCGTATTTCCAAGAGGAGAACGCTTTGTCAAAGTTATCACCGATGGCTGGAAAGCTCTCTTAAAGTCTGACAAAGCCATAAAACTCACTCTTTATCTTTGCAAAGTAGCTTTAGACCCTTAACTTGGGCTAAAAACCCTATCTATTGTATTTTCTCTCTCTAAGAAACCAGACATGTCTAGTTTGAGTGAATCAATATTGCCTAAAGCTAGCAAGCTAGATGGAATCAATCATAGTACTTGGGTTCAAAATGCAAAATATCCTTATGGGTAAAGATTATTGAGGAATTATCACTGGTGAGGAAAGAATTCCATCATCTGAGAAGGAAGCAAGGGACTTCACCAAAAGACCACATGATGCTCATCATATCACAATCTTTCTGTCCAAGACAATATTACTCCTCGTATTAGGAATGCTCAATCACCCACGGGAAGCTTGGGACATTCTCAAATCAATCCATGAAACAGTGAATACCTCCAAAATCTTATATCTAGAGGACAAGTTGAACACTCTAAGGATAAACATAGAAGATTCCATCATAGAGTACCTCACAAAGATCAAAAGATTAAGAGATCAAGCTGCCACTATTGAGAGAGAATTCCAAATTCTGCACTTGTCACCGTCACTCTTAATAGCTTATCTCCCTCTTTTCAGCATTTGTTATTGCAATTCCTACAAGAACAAGAAGGCCAACATTTGAGGAGCTAAATGGAATGCTATTGGATGCAAAACTCGGAAGGCAACATCTCTCTTTGAAAGACAACTCACAAGAGCATGCCTTTGCTACTAAAAGGATTTTTTTTTATGCAAGTCAAAGAGGCAAACATATGCAAAATTTCAGCAAACAACATTCTATTTTGCCAAAGATGGCACACTTACATATATAGGAAGAGAAAGCTCAAAAGCTCACAATTCTCTAGAACACCAAAAAGACAAGGAAGTTGCAACTATCGTGGAAAGTTTAGCAAGTAGGATCTATGGGGTGGTCCTGCAGAAACAAAATCTCTTGGTAGCACTCTATAATATTTCCTTCTTGTTGATGACCATTCCAGAAAAGTATTCTTCTATTTTCTAGAAGAAAAAGGCCAAGCTTTTACTTATTTCAAGCGACTCAAGGATGAGGTAGAGAATCAAATCAGCAAAAAAATCAAGTGTATAAGATCAAATCGAGGGCGAAAATTCAAATGAAATGAATTCAAGGAGTTTTGCAACTACCATGGCATAAGAAGGCAATTTGCAACACCATATGCTCCGAACAAAACAACACAGCCAAAAGAAAAAATTGAACGATTGTCGATTTGCAAGGAGCATGCTTAAAGCCAAAAATATACCCATATATATGCAACTCTTTTTGTTTTTTGTCACATTTTTGTTCTTGCTATTCCTTTAATATTGCACATTTACTTATAAGCTAATTCATTGATTTCTAGCGCAGTTTCATTTGAGGATTTAGAAAATTTAACACACATTCTTGAAGTGTATCACACCAGCATAATACTATCCTTCATCCAACTATAAAGGCTACAACAATATAGGTGACATTCAATAAGAACACTAATGGATTTGTTGATAGATAAGAAAAATTTACACAACACAATAAGTTTTAAATTACCTATTTCCATCATTTGCCGCTTCATCATATTTAAGTTACATATCAATGATATGAAGGTTGCAACACGTTTATCAAGCTTGCTTTCTTTAGGGGTTTTATTGATTGCAGATTGTTTTTCTTTCAATTGCTCCTGTAACCAACAAAACTCACATTACCAACATATTCTCTCTCTCTCTCTCTCTCTCTCTCTCTCTCTCTCTCTCTCTCTCTCTCTCTCTCTCTCTCTCTCTCTCTCAAACTACCATTATTGTTCACAATTGTAAGAGTGGAGACAAGAATAATCCCTCTAATTATAGAACAATCACGATTGGTCAATGTTTGCAAAACTATGGGGCAGCATTGTGAAGAAAAGACTTAGCACTTTGCTGGAAAATAGTGATCTCAGAGCAAAAGAGCAGGTGGGATTTCAAAAAGTTAAACCCATGACCATCTTGCCAGCTTGAGGAGCATTATAGAGGATAGCTGACAGATGAAATTCAATCTCTATTGTTGTTGTGTCTGTTATAGAGGCTAAGATACTTCATAGATAGACCTGTATGTTCATCAGGGTATTAGACCAGGCTGTTTAGCCTATGATTTGTAAAAGTTTGGAAACTTCTAGATCATTTTTCAGATTTCAGATTGAGGAGCTTAACTTGAAAGTGGGTTTCTATAGAGCAGTCAGTTTTCAATCCAGATGCAACAGAGGCTAGAAACAGCATGAGCTAATCTTTCTAAGACAGTGGCTAGGGCAGAAAGCTACGCTCGTGAGAACAGTGCCTATCGAGACTTTGAGATTGCAGATTGGGTATATTTACTAGTCCCTTCCAAGTCGAAGGCGCTACGCAAGGGAAAGTACGACAAGATATCTCCTAGATATTGCGGACCATGGCTTATCATTAAAAAAGTTGGCCAAGGAGCTTACAAGCTACAGCTACCATTGGGATGCAAGGTGCATCCAATGTTTCATGTTAGCAAACTCAAGCGATGTTTGCATAATGGCGATAACCTCATAGAAGGTTTTGTGTCTCTAGAGGAGGTTCTAGATCGGAGGGAACGACGATTGCGGAATCGTCTCCTCCAAGAGTATATAGTGACTTGGAAAGGGCATCCTCTACCTGGGAGACACGACAATGTTTGCAGAAGTCTTACCCAGAGTTTGTCATCGAGGACCAATGACTTGCTAGAAGAGGGAAGGATTGCTAGAGCCCAGTGTCACTCTAGCATGACCTCGGCACGTCCGGTTACTAGAGGACCTGAGGCCAAGTATCGGCGAAGGCTAGTGAACGGAGAAGACATCTGTCCCGACCGGTGTGTCACAGGCAGTGACCCAGTGTGACCACCTAACAAGCTGTCAGAGATGCAATGAATTGTGACCGTCAAGATCCTAGCCATTAGTGACGAGATGCTAGCCGGCAAGTAGCCAGGGTGACCAAGCAGGTCATAGGTCTTTGGTGGGGCATGGGGATGGTACCCTATGAGTCACTCAGTATTCCCAGGTCCCATGTAGCATGCATGCCAGGTGGACTGATCACCCATTGCTAGATGCCATGTGCGACTTGACAGGAATAGCAGGTAGCAAGACTCATAAAGAAGGTGCCTACGGTTGGGAGGTTCATTCTACACACCGGCATTCTAGGATTCACGAGCTTGGAGAGACTTGCTTGTGACAACTACATCCCTTGCCTTCCATTCCCCTCGACCCCAGCCTATCCTCCTTGTCCAAGTCCAATAACCAACCTTGGCATGAATCTGATTGCCACTACCTTCACCAACAAGTTGTCCAAACTCTCGATCGCTCTCCCCATCTACTCCATGACAACCAAATGTTCTTATCATTGTATTCTTCGCACTAAAAAGTGCACCTATGAAGTGAATGAAGTCAGAAGGCTTACTAACCTTCTCCATAGCTCCTCCATAGGGGCTTTTGGCGTGAGTTATAGCAATACACTCAGATCCATTATGGAGCAGCCCGGGCATTGAGAGAGAGTGAGATTACTTCAAGAAGATAGACATATTGTTTTAATCTATAACAAGCATAGTAGGATCACAGCACATAAGCCAGAAAAAGTATCTAATCCATGTACTCCATAGGTAAGGCATGGAAAACTGCAAGTCGATAAACTCGCCCATGGATCCAAAATTCAAGTTGTCGAAGGATATGTGCCCAAAGACTGAAGCAGAACAAAAAGAAATGTTCAATTGATAGTTGGGTTGATCATGTGTGTGCATACCTTTTCTTCAAAAATGATTTTTTATCTTGCCCATAATGGCTCATAACCAGTTTCAATGGCGATATGACTAGCTCACAATTCGTTGATTCTTAATCAGATGGAAAAAACTCCTCCGACCAACCTATCCAGCCTTAGGGAAATACATAGCGTCTCCATCTCATGGTTTTCTTTTAGATTAGCAAGTACATTTTCAATCTGAACAAGATCATGGGAGCATGTTGGCTTTATGGCCAGATGATGTACTTGCACTAGCAACCCACAGGGAGTAGCTATCAATATGTTATGAATATCGTAGGGGGCACAAACTTACTGTAGTGCTGGTTGAAAAGGAGTGGAGGAGATACTTGAGCCTTCAAGGTCAAACTTACTGTAGTGCTGGTTGAAAAGGAGTGGAGGAGATACTTGAGCCGTCAAGGTCAAACTTAAAGACTGCAATTGCATTCAGTTCTTGCTTTGAGATATAAATTATATTTGAGACATGATGTGCTACAACAATAGGTTTACATCTTTCTTTGTTTAAGTGGACAAGAAGTAAGTACACCATGTTTTATTAAACTTTTGATCACGAAGATGATGAACAAGGTTTCTTTGAAAACTTCCAAAAAAAATTCGTCACATTTGTGATATGCATAGTATATAGAATTATACTAACAATGTTATACTACATTTCTTCTTGAAAACTGTAGAAAAAATCAACTCACGACATTCAGATTTAGGAAAATCCTCATTGTACAATGTGCACCAAATATACAAAAGAGCTAGCCAATGAAGCAACCAGGCACTGAAGAATCAGACCACCACATTACTAGGAAAAATAAACTCATCATTGCCTTCTTCTACGAGATTTTTTTCAGTTTTGAAGCATTTTGATCGTAACAATGTCAAAAACCAATATTCTACTTGATGAGGAAAACACCTCCATCTTATTGATGATATTTTAGGCTTGCATGACAAAATGAAAGGTTATGGCATGTGACAATTGCAAATAGAAACCGAAGAGGCTGCTATCACGCACTATCAAGCACCCAAATTGTCAAGTTGAAGCAAATCAAACAAAAATAGGGATTTATGAAGACAAGATAGATCGTTCCCAACCACCCACTGAAATCTTAAAAATCGCTCTACTTAAGATAGGCATATATCAACTCAACAAATGAAAGAGTGACTGATTTCTGACAATGCTCAGGGACAGCTCAAAGCCTTTCTTCAAAATGGAAACTTTCCTATCTCGCAGGCTAGATGCAAACTGGGAAAGTTGAGTCCTGTAGATTTCAAACCTTTGATTCTTTTTCCTTTTCATGTGCCTCGTCATAATCCATCTCCAACCATGTATACTTCTTTGGAAAAGGTACAAAGCTGTGTCGCTCACTCCAATCGTTCTTAGTCTTCTCAAAAAACTTGGTTTCAAAAGCTATTATGGCTTGATCACGAGAGGAATACGGGCCTGCAAGTTTGTCTTGGCCTTTTACTCCCACTCGACCCCAACGATTATATACATGATATGAGTTGCTTGTGTCAGACTCTACATGGCAGGCAAAACAATTGTAAACTAATTATACAGGTGTAATCAGCAGCTTAATCAGAGTAGTAGCCAAATCACTCAATTCAAAATTACTCTTCCTCAACAAATCATTAACATTAGAGCTGAGAAACAATGTCTTTTGGTCTCAGAATTGTATATATTATGCTCTAACATAAGCTTTAAGTTTGAACCGAAACTAAGAGATCTTTGATTTTGAATTCAAGCTGAGTAGCTTCTCTACATGCTTGGTGCACACAAAACTAAAATTGATAACAATAATTACCTAAACAATGTTGTTCCTTTTCAAATGCATTGCAATAGAAACAAGACTTACGAACAGAATTGTACGAGAAATGTTCTCTCTTATTGGTTTGTCCTCACGACTCACCAAGGCACATCCTATTGGTGATATCTCATGATATGCGTAGTATGTAAGGCAACCAACTACAAAAGCTAAGGTGCCACCTTTTAGCTAAAAAAATTATGGAAATATGCTCTAAATTACATGCAATGTTTGACATGTAAGGTCAACTGAAACAACACTCAAAAATATGAGTTTTCTGCAAAACATGTGGAAGAATAATACAGGAAAATATAAAGTTTTTGTAAGTATCTACTTCTATTCGTCCTAATTCGTTAAAACTCTAATGATAGGCAAATACAATCTAAAATTTTGAGAAAGATGCCTTTTCCTGATTTTTAGTTGTAGTAGACGCTCTTTGTGGAGAACATTTATCCATAATACAAAATTACAAATATTCCTGTGCCTTGAGAATAGAAGTTTAATGCAAGCCATCTGCTACAAGTTGAATTTGTAATTGTCTTTGCTAGGTAGCACTATCTTTCCATATCGCATATCAAATATGTCACTTAAGTGTCTCCCTCTGAAAATTTGAGAAAGCTACCAAAAGTATTCACTATAATTCTTAGTCCTCACATATTAAGATGTGAAAAACTTGAACCAAGACAACTAGAAAGCAGGCAGGGAACAAGTTGTTATCACACGGACATTAGCTTTTTCTACAGGTTTATGCAACTAGAGTTGCAGAAGTGGATGAAATAGCTAGAGAACATTGTTGAAATTAGGGCATCATCAAACGAAAACTTTTATGATTAATTTTTTTAATTAATCCTTACAAATGTGCATAATAGCTTCCCAAACAGTCTTTGGACTCGTAAACACAATTTACAGAAAATCACGATAACTTGGCACAATTCAAAAGTAAAGCTTGCCTCATAGCAAGGCCTGAAACCAAACAGTTTGCACCCGATACTCAAATAATGAAGTCAATAGCACCAATATAATCCTTTAATGCCATGGATCGCATAAAGCTCTAACCAATAAGTTTTTGAACCGGAAAAACAATCAAACTAAGCTTGACATGAACAAATTCAATTTCAACTAGAAGGCTAACCGTTAGTAGACCATGTCAATAAAAAGGAAAGTGGAAAATACTAACCATTTAATACAGAATTGCTCCCTAAAGAAAACCTTTCCTGATTTTGATTCTACTTAATCTGGAGTACATTCTATTTAATCTAGATATTAGAATCAGAAGAAAAGCAATTAATAAGAACTTCACAATACTCTTCTTAGTTTGATCCAAATTGATCATGTACAAGAAGCAATAGTCAAACATAAAGCAAACAGAGAAAAGTTTAATGCAGCTGATGAAATATAACGTTTACAAGTTGGTGTGTATGTATAGTGAAGTTGATTTGGGAGTGGTGTCTGATGCCCAATCTAAGAATGAAAGATAACCAAAGTAGTTTCTTAAAGCTTCAAGATCAAGTTGAAAGCCTGCTGCTCAAAAAGGAAGAGACCAACACCGTCGATCTTTGAGCTCTATACACACTCAATGGCAATATTTGACGTTGAAAGTCACTCGTGAAGGTTTGTTGCATCAGAATTGATTTTTGAAAATCTAAAAATGCAAGCAAGAGAAATGAAATGTTTAAAGATAACCTACCTAGAACTTGAAGGACATAAAATTTGTTGTTGTTGTCACCCACATTTGTTTGGTTGAGCATAGCATCATAGATGACATCGCCCTGGAGTGCCCAGACCATTTATTAGATCAATGATAACCATTCTAAAAAGCAAGCAAAATTTCATCAACCATCATTAAAATATTGGGACGCCTTTCTAAAATCTAAACTATGGGAAAAATCTGAATGAAGCATGAACCACCTTTGAACTCTGTAAGCTATCCCAAACTAAAGATGAACGAAAAATATTATGCATAAATGGAGTGGATTTTGAATAAAATATAGTTGAAAATACTGCAAAGATTAAGTACCAAAGCTCCAAGATTCTACAATTTGGGCAATCCAAATGGGCTTAATTAATGATTCTTCTGAGAAACCATAGAAATTCTTCTCCCAAAACTCAGGATTGGGGACAAGGACAGATAAGTTCTGGCTTCCTGCAGATCATAAAATAGAGGATCACAACTACCTTCTTAGAATAGTTAATTGATCTCCAAAATAATCTAGCATAAAGTAGCTCAAAGAAGAAGTAAGCTGGCTATATCTTAGCATGCAATAAGTTTTTTCTTCTCTCTCTCATGCAAAGAAGGCCACGACATGGTCTTCGGTAAATCTAGATCTTACACCATGCCCCATTGGAGGTGGTTTCCTCATATAGATACTTGGGATTCACTTTTACTCGGCCAGTATCTAGCATGAGGCATAAAACTACTAGTCAATTGATAAGGGGCAGTCTTCCCTTCATCAATATGGAGAGGCTTTGCTTCCAAAATCCAAACATATAAGATGCTTGGAGTAAAGGAAACCATCGTCCCAACATTAGATTATCTTGGAAGAGTTCCCTATCTTTTAATCGATCGTCTTATTTCAAAGGGTTATGACTCTTGGTGATACTAAGAAGAGCACTCAAAGGTAGTGGGGCTAGGGATCGCCAAGTTCTTCAATTGGATACATAATAGCTATAAGCAATACCCTATGATATAGATTCATAATGGCTACAAGTGCCATTTTGTCGTAGACCAATGTTATTCACATAGATGTCCCTATTATGGTTGGTTGCGGAAATGCATTGTACTCTAACACAAGGATTAACACATTTGTTACATAATATGGCAATCGTATCTAACATTATGTTACTTTGAGGATATTAATACATCTCTCTCTCTCTCTCCTCTTCCTGCAAATCGTACCTTTGCTAGCTACTAGCAAGTCTAATGCAATAGCTACCAAAGGACTATTTCCATTAGTAACTAAAATAACCAAAAATGATAAGATCCCGATCTTACCTAATGGATAAGCTTGAGGTGCGGTTGAGAATGAGTATTGATCACCCTGAAACGGATGGTCAAACAGAGAGAGTTAACCAAACCATGGAGGACATGCTTAGGGCGTACGTAAGTGTTACGAGCTCGTGACCAGTGCCGAACCCTAGAGAACACAAATAGGTCAGATACCATAGTCAGGGTCGTGTCCAGAGTACACGACCAACATGGCAAGACAGTGTGAGTAGTGTGCCCCAGCACGGTCCATAGCCATGGCGGGCCTAACACAGTCTAGGGACCCTGTCAGCCGGACAGGCCCCCCAGTTGGGTCCCGACGTGCAGTCGGCCACGTCAGCGACACGTGGCCGACACTTGGCAGCCGCATGCTACCAGTTGCGTCCCGACACGCAGTCGGCCACGTCAGTGACACTTGGCAGCCGCATGCTACCAGTCCTCACACTGGGCTAGGAGGGGCTTACTCTATATCAGGGAGTAGGCAAGGTTGGGCGGAGCAGTTAGTGTTTGCCCTACTGTGGTGTTAGGATCTATTACACTGGTATCGGAGCCATCTCCATCTTTGGGAGCTTAGTAGCAGCAGTAGAGAAAGCTATCAAAAGTAGAGAAAGCTATCAGAAGATAGGAAAATTCTCTAAGATTCTCAGAAATTAGAGGAGCAGGGCCAGCGCTGTAGAAATAGCTTTCTACCGATCAGAAGTTTGTAGAAAAGCTTGCTTTTCAGATAGAAATTAGTTAAAATTTCTAGAGCAGGTCCAGCGCTGCATTTCCGGCCTTCATGTCTGATTTTTGCCATCAAATTCAGGGAAGTAGAGTGAAAATTTGAAGTGGAAGAGTGGTGTTGATCCAACGCTGACAGTAGCCTCATCCATCCTGAGATTCCGAGTTACACTTTGGCTTAAATCAAAAGTTTTGGAGCCATCAGATAGCTGTCAGATCAGCGAGGCAGGATAGCAAAGAAATTCAGATCTTCTTTGCACTTTTTTCGCCTTCTATTTGAATTTCTCAGAGCTACAGGTCTGAAAGCAGTTGAGGAAGAGCTGAGAGGGCTTTTCTTGATTCTCTCTGTGGAAGTACAGTTCTCGAAAAGAGCTAAGTTTTCTTTTCCTTCCCTTGTACAGTTGTAAATTAGTCTTTCTGACTTTTTTTTCTTCAGAAGTTAAGGTACCTCTCTTTCAGTTCCGAAAATGACCACTCCTCAGGGACCTGATCAACCCCCGGAGAGAGGCTTCGACGAACTTGAAACAGAAGCCTTGGCTTACAGTAAAGGGAAAGAACCTATGGAAATGGAAGAACAGGAACAGTTCGCCGAAGAACTCGACGAACTGGTTACCAAGGAGTAGTTTCTCCACTTGGTAACAGAAGTGGATGAATTGAAGTTGGCATTAGCCATCAATTTCAAGTCCAGTGTGGATGACTCGTTCGTTGAACTCAAAGGCTTGATTTTGAGTTCCGCAAAAGGAAGCCTTCCCTCCACTTCTCAGTTGTCCCCTTCTCCACTTCCATCAGTTTCGGGTGAGACTTTGTGGTCTCACCCCAGTGTCTTTAAAGATTTAAAGCCTCCTACTTTTATTGGGGAAGAGAAGGATAGAAATGCAGATATTCTACAAACCTTCCTCAGCAAATGGATGAACATTCATGCTCTTAAACAGACCCCTGACCATTTGCAAGCAATTGAGGCCAGTCTTTCCTAAGTGGTGGTTAAATCTCCAGGAGACTGGGCAGACTCCCGATCATGGAAAGCTTTTGAAGAAGCTTTCCTAAGAGAATTCCTACCAGAAAATGAACTTGATAGAGCCTGGGAAAGAACAGTAATGGACAAGTTCGTAATCCAATATATCTCGCAGTACCGAGAAGCAATTTTAAGGATTAAAATATGGATGATTATCAGAAAATCAGGGGATTTGTCCGTGGCCTCAAAGATGAATATAAAGTAGAGGTCCAGAGAAACTCGCCTACTACCCTTCTCTCAGATATGCTCAACTTTATGATGATTCATGGATAGGAAGAGGGCGAGACAGCAACCCCTTTCTGAGCAGCCTCCTCAGAAAGATTTTCAATTTAAAAAGAAATTTTTAAAAAGAAAGAAAGAAGATAAAGTTATAAGTGAAGCTCCTCAGAAATGCCCTTCACTCATACAACCCTTTAAACCAGAAGATTTTGAGAAAGCCAAACAAGAACGTTTGTGCTTTGTGTGTATGGGCAAGGGACACACAGTCAAACAATGTCCCAAGGGGCCTTTCACTAAAAAAGATAAAAAAGATAAGAAACAAGTTCATCTTGTTCAGACTGTAAGTTTCCCCAGTGACTCGGCGGCTTCCGAGATCAAATTGTATCATGAAGATCATGAACACTGTTGCCAGCTAACCTCTGCAATGCTAGCGAGACCCTTCAGCTTTGGGCCATATGACCTAGTACGTATGCACGGGAAAGTTGGTAACCAGTCAATAAGAGTTATGGTTGATGATGAGGCAACCCATAATTTCATCAACTACACCCTGGTTAAAAAGCTTAAACTTCCAGAAGTACCTAGTCAGCATAGGTACATAGTTTCATTAGATAAGGGTGAAGATAAAAGAATCTGGGAAACTATGGTAAGTAGCTTAAATCTTGGTATTCAGGGGTACCAAGATGAAATAAACTTTCAGATAATGCACCTGGATCGCATAGACATTGTTCTCGGGAGAGATTGGCTCTACAATTTAGGACCTTCCCTCCACAGAAACTATCAGGAGAACACCCTCAGCTTTCAGCATGAAGGCCGAGAGATCCAGTTGCATGGGGAGCATTATGTTCCCAACAGTCCCATGGTCTGCAGTTCAGAGCTCTGTCAGCTAATCGGAGACGACAACCATCAGGTATTCTTATGTGACTTTCAGTTTATTCCTGAAGTTTCTATTTCTAGTTCTATACAGCAGAAAATTAGTAAATTAGAAACTTTATTGTCTAAATTTAAAGATGTTTTTCCTGAAGATTTGCCACATGGTTGGCCACCTAGCAGAGAGGTAGATCATGTAATAAACCTAGTACCAAGTATAGCACCTGTATCTAAACCTCCGTATCGGGTCAACTGAACAGAGGATGAAGAAATAACTAGACAGTTAACAGATTATTTTGGGAAAGGCCAAATTCAGACCAGTAGTTCACCATGGGCCTCACCAGTCCTTTTGGTGAAAAAGAAAGAGGGGTCTATGCGTCTTTGCGTAGATTACAGAGCCCTCAATAAAGTCACAATAAAGAATAAATACCCTATGCCTCGGGCAGACAAGTTGTTTGACCAACTCGACAGGGCTAAGTTTTTCAGTAAAATAGACCTCAGATCGGGATATCATCAAGTCTGTATAACGTCTGAAGATGTCTCGAAAACAGCTTTTAGGACTCGTCACGGTCATTATGAGTTTAAGCTGATGCTATTTGAGCTCACAAATGCTCCAGCTACCTTTATGACCTTGATGAACAGTGTCCTCAGACCATACTTGGGTAAGTTTGTAGTTGTATTTTTAGATGACATCCTCGTCTACAGCAAAATAAGGAAGGAGCATCTTAAACAACTCAGAAAGGTGTTTCGACTGCTCAGAAAGCATAAGCTTTATGCTAAACAATCCAAGTGTGAATTCTTCGTTGAAGAAGTAGCATATTTGGGTCACATTATCTCGTCAGATGGGATTAAGATGGACCCGAATAAGGTTAAAGCCATACTCAGTTGGCTGAGACCTCAGAATATTTTGGAACTTCAGATCTTTCTTGGTTTGGCGGGATACTACAGACGATTTATCAAGGAATATGCTCAGATAGCAGTTCCCATGACAAATCTTCTTAAGGGGAAGGGAAAGGAGTTCATATGGGAGTCCACGCAGCAGGAGAGCTTTGATGCTCTCAAAACAACCTTAGCTACAACACCAGTTCTAAAGGTCGTCAACCCCAATCAGCCATTTGTGGTCAAAACAGATGCTAGCGACTTTGCAGTTGGTGCTGTACTAACTCAGGGTGGACGACCAAATGCATTCGAGAGTAAAAAACTCGAGCCAGCTCAGACTAGGTATACTGCCTATGAAAAGGAACTCTTTTCTATAGTCCATGCCCTTAAGACTTGGAGGCATTATTTGTATGGAGGTCCTGACAGACCATGAAAGTCTCAAATACCTTTGTTGTCACAAGCCAGTCTCTCCAAGCTCGTGAATCCTAGAAGCTGGTGTGTAGAATGAACTTCCCGACCATAGGCACCCCCTCCTTGAGTCCTTCTACCTGCTATTCCCGTCAACTAGCATATGGCATCCACCTGTGGGTGATCAGTCCACTTGGCATGCTTGGCCCTTGTGACCTATGAATTCTGAGTGACTCATAGGGTACCACCCCCGTGCCCCGCCAAAGACCTGTGACCCTCTTGGTCACCCTGACTACTTGCCGGCTAGCATCTCGTCACTGACGGCTAGGGTCCCAACGGTCAAGACACACCGCATCTCTAACAACTTGTCAGGCGGCCACACCGGGTCACTGCTCGTGACGCACCGGTCCCAACTTTGGACAGATGTCCTCCTCGGTCACTAGCCCTTGCCAATACTTGGCCTCAGGCCCTCTGGTGACCGGCCGTGCCAAGGTCATGATAGAGTCGTAACTGGACTCTAACAATCCTTCCCTCCTCTGGCAAGTCATCGGTCCTCGATGACAAACTCTGGTTAAGACTTCTGCAACGCCTGTCGTGTCTCCCAGGTAGCATCTGACAACGAATGCCCTTCCAGGTTACTAGATACTCTTGAAGGAGACGATTCCGCAATCGTCGCTCCCTTCGATCTAGGATTATGTCTGGCCCATAACCTGTGGTGTCTTTCTCCTCAAGAGACACTAGACCTTCCACCAGGCTATCGCCATTGTGCAAACATCTCTTCAGTTTGCTAACATGGAATACTGGATGCACCTTGCATCCTACATGTAGCTGTAGCTTATAAGCTACTTGGCTCACCTTCTACCGTGGTCCACAATACCTAGGAGATAACTTGGCGCACTTTCATGTGCGTGGCACCTTCGACTTCGAAGGGACTAGTAAATACACCCAATGTCCATTCTCAAATTCCCAATACATACGGTTCTCATGAGCATAACTCTCTGCCCTAGCTACAGCTTTGGACAAGTTATCTCGTGCCAACTCTAGCTTCTGCTGCATCTGAGCCAAAAACTCTACAACACTAGGTACCCTATGCGGAATCCCTATGATTGCAGGACTCAGTGGCCTGAAACCATAATTGAGCTCAAATGGACTCAATCACGCATGTCTCTTATCATTGTACGCAAACTCCAATAGCGGTAAATGCTTTACCCAGTCTGTTTGCGTACTACTAACATATGCCCTAAGCATATCTTCCAAGATTTGATTCACTCGCTCTGTCTGACCGCTCAGAGCTACTCATCCGCAACTGTGTTCCCAGCTTGGCGAACACCTCAATCCAAAAATTTCCAGTAAACTTGGGATCCCTGTCAGAAACTATGGACTTCAGAAGACCATGTAACCTGACAATATTCTGAATAAACAACTCAGCCACTTGCGGAGCTGTGACCTTCTTGGTCGTTGCAATGAAATGAGCCATCTTGGAAAACTTGTCTACCACTACCATAACGGAATTGAATCCATTCTAGGTCTTGGGTATCCCAACAATAAAATCCATGGAGATGCTTTCCCACCTTCCTGTAGGTATCTCAAGTGGATGTAGCAAGCCCGGAGGACTTACTCTCTCGGCCTTGTTCACCTGACAAGTCGTGCAACGCTGGACGTACTCTCTTACATCCCGCTGCAATCATGGCCAGAAATAATGCCTTCTCAAAAGCTCACTGGTCTTATCAATACCAGGGTGCCCTGCGCAGGGACTAACATGGCATTCATGAAGTATCTTACGATGAAGATCCTTCACGTCTGGCACGAATACTTTTCCGTTTTCTCAACTACATACCTTCCTTCACGATGTATGTCAAATAAGTACTGGTGTGTTCCTTTACGGAAGCGACAAGCGAGGCTGACTCTTCCGCTTGGTTGACTAACTTGCATGCATAGGCTCCACACACTGACAATGTGGGTCCTTTTGTTGAGCCCTCTTGATCTCCTCCATGAGATCACTGTCAACTAAAGGCAAGGCTCATCTGATGCAGTACCAACGATAGTGCATCAGCGACCACATTTTCCTTCCCTCCTCAGAAGTGAATTTCCAAATAAAATTCCTGCATCAGCTCGGCCCACCAAGCTTGGCGGCCTTACAAATCTGGCTGAGTGCAAAATACTTTAAAGTATAATGATCTGTGTACACATAAAACTCGGCGCCGTATAAATAAAGTCTCCACACCTTGAGCGCATCCGTAACTGGTCCATCAAAGGAGCAGCTACCTTGGAATAGTTCCTAACGAACTGCAGGCCTCGGCCACTTCTTAACCACAGCCACCTTGGCTGGGTCAACTGAAATACCCTCAACTGTCACTACGTGACCCAAATACTCGACACGAGTCTTACACAACTCTATCTTTTGAGCATTAGCATACAAGACAGAAACTTGTAATTTGCCCAATACGGTCTTGAGATGAACCTCATGCTCCTCGACCGCTTTATTAAAAACCAATATATCGTCAATAAGATTGACAACAAACTTGCCCATATTGTCTCGCAAGACATTGTTCATGAGCATCATGAACGTGGCTGGGCATTGGTTAACCCAAATGGCATAACCAAAAACTCAAAATGACCGAAACGGGTTCGAAAGGCCGTCTTCTGGACGTCTTCATCTCAAATCCGTATTTGATGGTATCCACTTTTGAGATCTATCTTACTGAAAATGGTTGCACCTTGCAACGCATCCAGTAGATCATCAATCCTGGGCATCGGATACCTGTGCTTTACAGTGATCTTATTCAATCCCCTGTAATCTACACACATCCGGAAACTACCATCCTTTTTCTTAACAAGTAACATACAAGAGGCGAAAGGTGAATAACTCGGACAGAAGTACCCTAGCTTGAGATACTCCTCCAACATCTTTCTGACTTCCTCTTTCTCTTCTAGGCACATCCTATAAGGAGGCCTACATACCAGACTTGCCCCTGGAACGAGCTCAATACGATGATCAACGTTCCGACTAGGCGGCAATCCCTCTGGCATATTACTAATTAGCACGCAGTTTAAACTGCGTGCGGATGGACTTCTCCAACTCACTTGCTGGGTCACATCTAGGTTGTAATGCAAATGCATGTGCACTAGGGGATGCAAAAGTAAATGAAGCTTCTTGTGGTTTATTAGTGAGTGTGCTTATCTGATTATTACCAACATAACAATCAAAACTGGAATCAACATTCACATAACACAACCACAAATACTGAATTTCCATTCTCTTTATTTGCATATTGGTAACAAGAGGACCCTCAATAGATGGTCTCCCCCCCTTTTAAAACATGAGACAAACCCTCATGTCCAAACTTTATACATGCAAAAGAAAGAAAAACTATACAGGCTACCTACTCATCGTCGCTTACTAATAAGTCTTCCAAAATCTCCTCATCCTTGTCCTCATCTTGACGTTGCATAGTATGGAGTTTCTTGCCCGTACGTTGAGGACAGTGTTTTAAAAGATGCTTGCCAAGACAGAAAAAGCATAATCCGTCTTTCTTGGCCTTTTCCTTTTGCTCAGGACTGAGGGGAGACTTGTCGTAAGCACGACGAGCCATAGGAGATCCCGCCTTGCGCTTCAAAGTCTGCTGCATCTGGATAGGATCCTTCTGCGAAAAGCCTTTCTGACCAGCTTGGCTAGACTTTCGCGAACCCTTCTTCTGAGGCCAGCTTGGCGCTCCAGATTCAGCCTTGGTGCGCACATTACCTTCCAAGTTGAGAGCTGTAGCAACTACCTCTTCTAAGGTCTTGCACCCTTCATTAAGCACTGAAGGCCTCAACTCTTCACGAAGGCCAAATATGAACTTGTGGACTACCAGCCACTCGGGAATCTCTTCCAGAATCTTGATAAGTGTCTCACGATACCTATCAGCATATTCCTGCACCATGTACTGCTTCTAACGATGCAAAAGCCAAGCATCCGTCGCACGCACATGCTCACGTGGAGGAATAAACTAAGCTCTGAAAGCTCGCTTAAACTCAAGCCAGGTGGATGGAGCCTGATTAGACTTCAACAACTTGCGCCACCACCTGTCAGCAAAATCAGTGAAATGGTAAGCAGCTTTGCGGACCCGCCAACCCTCATCAGTTGGGGACCATTTCGAATCAAAATACTCTTCCCACTTATGCAACCACTGATCTACGATATCAGTATTGCGTTGGGGAGTGTTTCCAGCGAAACGGGTAGGTTTAATATCTTTGTCTTCTGGATAGGGTGGAGGTAACATAGGACGAACAGCAGAAGATGGATAAGGTGGAGCATACTGCGAGGAAGACGCATAACCACCAGCTACCATCATTGCTCGCATCTCTGCGACGGTCTTTTCCACACTATCCATGCGAGCTTGCACAAAAGGGGAAGTACCAACAGGCGAACGGGCAGCCACTGTAGGCGGATTATGGGCAGGACTAAGCACAGGGCTGGGTGGTGGTGATGGAAGAGCAACGGGTGGACTAGGCGGAATATCAACTCTATCATCTTCCATTATGAACCATAACAGAGACAGCACGGAATCAAGCTAAAAATTGCACTTATTGAAACACAGTCAGGAAAAAGAAATGTTCAGCCTATTGACAATTTCGAACTGAAAGAGACAAATCGGCTTGAAAGTCAAAAAAAACAGGAAAAAGCGGGCTGTTTGACGTCGAATTTCTTCCAAACGGCAAGAGCTTTTCACGAACAGTCAATTAGCAGTATTTCGCCCTCCTACTAGGCCCAATCTGAAACTTTAACAGCAGAAATCGGAGATAAATCGGAGAAGTTATGTCCAATCCAAAAATCTGACCTATTTTTTGCTTGGAAACCGACTTTTTAGTGAAACAGAGGCAAATCTGCTCCAAAACCAGCGTATAATGGCTCTATAGGATCGCTATGGATACTAGAATCAAGCTCCCAAAACCTGATTAGGATCTGAGAAGGCTCCGGAAAGTTATGAGCGAAAATCCTTCTGAAAAAAAATGCGCTGGAGCACCTGATTTCTTTTGCCAAGTTTTTCCTACGGGTGTTTGTGGGCTCCCTGTATGCTGGAACAGCAGCGCTGGAGGCCCACCTTTCTTCTCCAATCTGTCTCCCACGTTTTCCCCCTCCAAAAACCTTCAAAAACAAGCAAAATCTGACAATTTCTACACTTTCTCTCTCTAGAACGAAATATGTGTCTAGGATCCCCCTATTCCTATCAAAAGCATTTGACCTCCTATTTTTGCAAAAAAATTGTCAATCACCATGCAAAAGCTCCAAAGGTCCAATTAGAGCACCTGGACCCTCACAAGGTTCTTAATTACATTTCTGGCCTAGTTCAGAATGACATGGCGTAATTAATAATCTCATCCACTGGAGTACCAGATATCCAAGTCTAAGATTATGCCGAATCCTATATACAACATGGACGTAACTCTCTTCTCCCCTTAAACAAGTTTTGTCCTCAGAATGGGCAAGAAGTTCAGACAACTCTTTAACTTCTCCAGTTACCCAGAAAATCATTACCCTTAGTCTGACTTCAAATATCAAATAAGTACTTATAATAAGTAGTTATTATAGAGTGTTTCTTTATAATAACTGAGACAACCAAGAGTACTTCTAACTTATAAAAGAATGAAATTCTTTTTACTGATTCTGAAATGGATATTGGATATCTATTACAGTATTGTTTTCGATTATATTGTTCCTTTTGGTTCAGTGAATACACTTGTCGCATTTCAACAGTATTTGAACGATATATTTCGTCCATACCTAGGTCAGTGTGGAGGGGCATTCTTAGATGATGTGTTCATCTACAAAGAAATGCTTAAGGAGCATGAGAGAATTGGCTAGAAGTATCTCCTAGAATTGGTTGTGAATCTAATCCTATATTTGGGTCAGACATGAGGTGAGGGTCCGGGCCGGATGCGGGCATTCCGCGTCCGCGTCCACGTCCGGACCTGGACGCGTCCAACCCCCGGACACGGGGTCGGACGCGTCCATATTCTTTTTTTTTTTTTGCCTAAATACAACTAAAAAAACTAAAAGGAATTAAAAAATAAATAAAAACTAAAAAAAAAAGCAGACGTGTCCGGGGACCTGGACGCACCCCTGGCGCGTCCGCGTCCGGACAGTATTGGCAAGAGACAGTGCCTTAACAAGTGTGGGAGGACGGAAGGAAGAAACATCGTAACGTAAGGCACCATGAAGCCCAACAATGTAACGAGAAATAAGCTCAGTGGGCGGTAGATCTGTGAAAAGATAAGAAAGCTCCATAAACTGATCTGTATAAAAAGCAAGGTCACTGGTCTGAGTGAGACTACCGAATGTATCATGTTGGCGGTCGAGCCACTGAGGATCAATCATAGCATGACGGAGGTCACGGCGAAAGGTATGCCATATATGGAGCCCTTCCCGATCAGAATCAGCTCGATAAACTTGCCACCACGTGGCGGCGCGTCCATCTAAGTGTAAAGCAGCCAACTGGATCTTCTGAGGATCAGTCGTAGGGTAGGGCATTCGGACGCAGGGTCCGCTTCCTTAGATTTGGGTATAGGCTAGCCAGTTAATCTTTTGACTTTCTAGTAAGAAGATCTAGAAGCAAAGGATTTCTTGGAGGGAAAACTAGTGGTATGGGACATCAATGATTCCAAAGAGATTCTCTTGTGCGAGAGTGATCTATAGACCGATGGTTAGTGATTACTACAATGGTAATGCTAACAAAGGAATCCATTGGTCATTTGGTTCAGGGTATTTTGGGAAATTATGAGATATACATCCGGATCTCAAATGGTATCTCATTATTTACAAAATCTGGAGGCCCTTAAATCTATTTCTCTTTTATATGAACCTATACTTTTTAGAAATTTCTTAAATACCAGACAATTGGATTGAGATTCATATAACTCCTTCCAGTGTAGAACTATGTTCTGAAGGACTGATTATTGTTATGTTTTCAATTGATTCAGATTCAATGAAGGAATGACTGAATTCGTGGAATTTAGACTTCCTATACCCAAACGATTATCTCTATTTGATAGTTGAATATTGAGATGTAATATTTCTATCACTCGGGATAAGATATTTTATGATTTTGGAGAAAGTCCGGTTTGTAATAATATTGGATACTCATTACTGACTTTTTCTGATCTTTGATATCTTATACATTGTCTCTTGGGAACCTTTTTAATGGAAATTATGGAATTTTTTTTAAAAGGGGGAGATGAAGTGATAGGAATAAGACTTTCATGGGATTAGCTAGTTGCATAGATTTTTGTAAAAAATCCAGTATGTGTGCAAAGGTTGAGCTATCCAAGTGAAATAGAGGAACTCTCTAGGGATTGTTATGAATAATCTAGAACTAGAGGAAGTTTTGGGGAATTGATATGTGAGTGGACTCATGATTATGGATAACACTGGTTGAAGATTAAAATTGATTCCACTGATTGGCTTACCAAGTACCACGTTGTTATGGATTGGATCAAGTAGGAATAAAGCTTTGATCTTAACCTTATGTCCAAAGATGTCTGTATAGGTCAACCTAATCTTGGTTTGAGTACTAAGATCTGATGTAGGTTGATTGGGTGAAAAAGTTTGTTAGTAAAAGTTTGATGATTGGAAAACTTGAGGATGTGGAATTATTCACTTCAAGGATTTCCTAGATATGTTATTTACTCATGAGAAATAGATTTCTTTTGTAGCTAAGTTGCAAGATTCTCAGTGAGTTATGTGAGTAACATATGCGGATTATGGAAGAATCTACCAGATTATAGCCTATGTTTATGTATTGGATCATAGTGGAATATTTTGGTTATGTACATCTAATCTTGTGGGTCTACTATGTGTTCCTATGTACTGAGTTTATATCATATACTTAAACTAGTCAGTGAGCATAGACATATGAACAAGTAATGTAGTCCTAGACTTGGATATCCGGTACTCCAATGTATTTTGATCCACAAAAAAGTGCAAAAAATGTTGAAAAACGGTCAAAAAACATGGTTCTTTGGTGGTTTTTTCAATGTTGTTGGTGTTATTCATAAAATCCATGGCTAGTATTTTGCATGCACGTTTTCAGAGGTGTAATGTTGTCCTAAGGCTTTCATGAAGTTTGGTTAGGATTAAACACCATTAAGGGTCTCAAAAAGTCAAAAAATAGTGTATTTTTGTGGTTTTTTGAGTTTGAATAACTCTCAATTGGTGATCTGAATCCTATCCAAACTTCATGACAGCCTTAGGACAACATCATTACACCTCTGAAATCGTGCATACAAAATATTAGCCATGGATTTTATGAATAACACTAAAAACATTGAAAAAACCATGTTTTTTGACCATTTTTCAACCTTCTCTGCAATTTTTTGTGGATCAAACCCACAACTAATAATCGCGTACACTGGAGTACCGGAGATCCAAGTCTAGGATTATGCCGAACCCTATATACAGGACATGGACGTAACATTCAACCAAAAGGCCACCTGTGGAGCCAAACCACCCAACTATCAAGAAACGGATAATCAAATCCCTAACCGCTTCACCCCCGAGCCATGGTGACTGAATGCAAGAGAGGAGAGGATCCTGGCTCTTGGAAACAAGAAATTAGAATGAGGAGATGAGCGAGTTCCTACAAGATAAATACTCTCCAAAAGCTAGAGAACATTCTCTCTAGGATCCCCCTATTCCTATCAAAAGCATTTGACCTCCTATTCTTGCACAAACATTGTCAATCACCATGCAAAAGCTCCATAGGTCCAATTAGAGCACCTAGGCCCTCACAAGGCATAACTAATAATCTCGTACACTCTGGAGTACCGGATATCCAAGTCTAGGATTATGCCGAATCCTCTATACAGGACATGGACGTAACAACAGGACTAGGATATAACTAACTAAGGACAATACTCATCCACTATCTAGTTCTAGTCTACGTTTTCCAAGGTCTTAAATCTCATTTCAAATTACACACTCATGATTGTAAATTGATTCAGCAAAACTCAATATTACTATCAATATTGCTTCAAACTAGACAAACATTTGGTATTCTGAATGACTGATTGCCTTCCAAAGCCTTTACTAGCCTTTGCTAATATGCATCTAACTGCCTTGAGTTATGATCAAAATCTAGATAATACTAGAATCCCTTACCAATAGCATTGTCCCTTGTTTGAACCGAAATAATTCCAAGTAACGATCAATCATTCGAACATGGAACACTTTCATCTTTCTGACAAAGAAAAGATGTCACGTAAAATTTCCTAAGCTATACATATTGAAAGGTTCTTATGGGAACTCTCTATATCCTCATCTTTCAAAAACCTTTGTCATGCATCAATTGTACACACTAGTACATAATTTTATCTTGACAATGCTCTATAATGGAAATATATCCATTCAAGAGATCTTCAGGAGTGTATCATTCAAAATACCAACCCTGCGAGTATGTCCATGTAGGGCTACGGGATTGGACCCAAAATGTAGCAGATAAGACTCCATTATACAATCTTATTTTTTGGTCGAGTTTTCAATAATCCTTAACTCGATAGATTTAGATCACAAACAAGCAATGAAAAATCAGATCATAAGTCAATTTGAAAATGTATTTTCATGAGAGTTACCTCATGATTTATCACCATCTAGGTCAGCAGACCACGTGATAGAGTTAATTCCATAAAGTCAACCTATCTCTAGGCAGCCTTAAAGGTTTTCTTAAAAAGAGGAGATAGAGATTTCAAGTCAAATTGAAAACTATCTAAGGATGCGAATATTCAACCTAGTAAATCACCATGGGGGGCTCCTGTTCTTTTGAAAGCGAAGGAAGGAGGTTTCCGGATGTGGGTGGGTTATAAGGGGTAGAATAAAGTTATTGTTAAGAATAAACATCCATTACCCAGGATGGATGAGCTTGTAGATCGTTTAGGCGGGGCTAAATACTTCACTAAGATTGATCTCAAAACAGGGCACCATCAAATGAGAACTAAGTCGGAAGATGTCCAAAAGACTAGATTTCGTACCAGATTTGGCCATTATGAGTTCTTAGTATTGCCTTTTGGGTTAACAAACACTCGATCAACGTTCGATGAACAATTTGTTTTGTCCATATTTGGGGAAGTTTGTGGTAGTGTTCCTAGATAATATTTTCATCTACAGTAAGACCTTCTCTAAGCATGAGCTGGTCTATCTCAATCATAAGATCATTGCTTATGGGATCAAGATTGATGATGATAAAATCAAGATAGTTGTTGACTGGCTGATCCTGCAAATTGTCAAAACAATTCAAATCATTTGGAGAATTAAAGGTTTTCTTTTGGAGAATGATTGAGGATTATGCCAAAGTGGTAGAACCGCTCAATAATCTGATAAAAGGCATTGTGAACAAAAAGAAAAGGAAAAATCCACCTTGTCACCTATTGTATGGAATGAGAAACTGAATCAGAGTTTTGAGAAACTTAAGACCCTGATTGTTTTGGCTCCCATTTTACAAATTGTAGAACCAGATCAACCTTATGTCGTGAGGATTGACGCAAGTGATAGTGCAATTGGAGCAGTTCTATTACAAAATGATAGGACACTAGCATTTGAAAGCAAAAAATTCACTAATCCTCAGATGCGTTACACTACGCAGAAAAGGAAACTCTTTGCAGTTGTCCATGCACTTAAAACTTGGAGACACTACTTGTAACTTGTAAGTTATAGTGTATACAGATTACCAACCTTTTAAGTACTTTGGTAATCAGCATGATCTTCACTCACATGACCAATCATATCGATTGTTTCCAATCTGACATGCCTACAGTACCAGAAAGTAGGTTTACCTCGACAACAACAACACACATGATATTGAAGGAACTGTAAGATTAAGCTTCCAAATGATCAATTCAAACTACTCTCGAAATTTCTTTATGTGTTTAATCTTCTACGAATATGCTATCTATTACCAAAACTATTGATTTAAGAAATATAGAATTCAAATATGATCAATGTAGAGTTGTTGATAGGACAAATAAGATCCTTGCACTTGGAAAGAGGCATGGATGCTTATATAGACTGAGTCACTGTTATTCTACTACAAATCAAGCCCTAAATACTTCTGTTCAATAAAGGATTACTTTCGCATTATAGACTTGGTCACTTGAATTATGCATCTGTTTTGAACATGTCTAAACAATCTATTGTACTTGATCTCGACTATCCAGATAAGAAAGTCGAACTCCCTGTCTACTAGAGTTGTACTATCAGAAAGTGCAGATCACCTTGGTGAATCCAAGATTGAACAACAAGGGAGGCTGATATGAATAAAGATCATTTCTTCAGAGAAGGAAGACTGGGTGTGCCAAGATTTTGAATTTGGTAGCGCCATCCACTTTGAATAGATGACCTAGAACGGTTCATTGGTCACTTGAAGGAAATGTGACTTATGTTGGCCATAACTAAAGTCATATACTTAGAGGAGTAATTTCTCTAAAGGAAGAAACTTGACTAGCTAGGTTTGCGCACTTTGAAGCCATCGATTTGTTTATCCTGAAAGTGGATTGTGGAGGGAATCTTCCATGATTGGATTATATACCTGATTATAGAGGTTCAGACTCGATCATGATGTTGACCATGTAGCTATAGTCACTCCAATCAAGCTAGCACCTAAGCATAAGTAAACCAATGACAACCAAAATATGCATCTATGGAATTAGGGAATGGTGGGAGGGTGCACTAGCGTCATGCCTTCAAAGATCAAGTACTTGCAAGATTCAATACTTCAAATCAATGGACAAGATTTTTAGACTTTGTATAAACAATAATTAATCACCCTTTTGATTTGTCAATATCATCTAGGAATCTCCTATTGACTTTCTCTCCCCCATAAAATGATTAGTAGCCAATAGCAATGCCCCATAGGCATAGTCTCCTCAATGTGACAATGTCAATATCAGCCACATAAAATCCATTTGCATCAAGTGGTAACATCTTGTCACAACTCACAAGGTTCATAACAACCTTACATTTGAGATTGACTTAGAAAAATATCATGGCATCTTCTAACCCTACAGAGAGTCCAAAACTATTACAAATTTCTCAAATATAAGTATATGTTGGAAATTGTTCAAAAATCTAATAAACATTTGATTCTCTTTATCCTCATCAACTGATAATATCTTCTCAATATGATGCTAATGAATTATGTTACATCTCCTATCAACAATCAACTTTTGAGAATTTCTATGCCAAATGTAAGATAAACAGCCCACAAAGGATCTAAAATCCATTTCACAATTTTTTTTCTACTTCTATTTGACTTAGCTCATTGAGCGGCCTCAATGCGCGCTAACAATTGGCTGAATAGAAGCTCAAATTTTGTGGTGAGCAAATTCCATAGTGAATCCAACAGTTCATTTTGTGATACACTCAAGAGTTCCACCTATGGCGAATCGTCACCTAAAACTCTCAATAATACGAGACTAATTACTCAACATTTGATGTTGATGTTTCAGCAACTGGTTCCAATACATCAAAATAATAATTTCTTGAATTTATGGCAACTTAATCAATAATCACTACTTAAAAATATCAACACAACCAATCACAAAAACAAGCCAATATAAATATCAATCTCTTTATCCGCTCTCAAAGACTAAATGCAAATTTTCCTCATATATGGACCAAAGATTATTATATCAATCTAACTACATAATCACTTAGCAAAAAACAATCAAATGTTCTTAGCTTTGATAAACACCAACTATTGATAAATCGATCTGCAGATTTATCTAATTTGTTTTCCTTGGATCTTCTTCCCTCCACCTTTGGATTAGATCATTAGGTTCTAAATTATTACTTGTTCTTGCAATAAAATATCTCAAAAATGAGAAATGATAAACTTGGGTGATAGCAATCAATTGCAGAATCTAATGCATGTATCCTACTACAAAATCATACAAGTACTCTAAATTCCACGTTGGTCAAAACTTAAAAGATCCAAGTTGTGTTTAAAGCTCGATCAAAGAATTCATGTGAAAATTTCCTAGGTGGAAAGTGAGATTTTCAAATCACTATCTCTTATGTAGCTACCGAAAATCGTCAAGACAATACTTTTTCACTAGCAAACCAGGATGATAGGACCTTGATCTGATTCAACATTAGATATACGACTTAGAATAGAATTTTAATATTTGCAGTCAAACTTGAATTTCAATATCCAGTCCGCACTTATCAATTTGGCAGCTCATTATAAGCCACATTGATCTTGTGCTACTATCTAGTTAGGACCATAGTTTGCATGTTATTCTCATAAGTCAAATTTTACAAATTTGATTACATGAACTCTACTTATTGTATAGGAACTCTTTGTGGTGTGCGCAATGAAAGTTCATGTGCTCAAACCAGATTCGAGCATAGAGGATTATACAAATAAATAAGGTTTGTAATGAAATCAGTTTACTATATGATAGATTACACATGATAGAATACAAGAATTGGGGCTAATATATGTTCATCAGTTTGGGTTGTGTGAAATGCACATGGATCTTCTTGTTAAAATTAAGAAATGCTTATGCTCTAACTTTCTAAATTCCAATTCCCAAGTTCATCTGTAAAAGAAGGATTTTGAGTTCCTATTCCTATTCCTACTAATAACCCGAGTTCCTGAGTCCATATGTAAAAAATTAAAGGGTTTTTATTCATGTTATTGTTCCTGTTGAACAAAAGTTCCTAGAATTTCCTGTTCCTAAGTTTCTGTTCTTGTTCCTAAGTTCATGTTCCTATTCCTAAGTCCATGCTCCTGCTCCTAAGTTCTTGTTCATATTCATGTTCCTAAGTTCCTAGGGCTTTCTATTCCTGTTCCTAAGGTTCTACTTTTAAGATTTGTTCCTAAATCTAGGTTCCTATTCATGTTCCTAAGTTTCTAATCGTGTTCTTGTTCCTAAGTTTCCTAAGTTCATGTTCCTAAATATTTGTTTCTTTCCTATTCTTAAGTTCCCAAGGCTTCATGTTCCTATTCCTAAGCAACTCCTTGTGACTGTTCTTGAGCACAAAAACGTTTTTTAGGAACCCCGAAAACAATGATCTAATCATTTTTCTGAACAGATATACCCACACTAGAGTTATTTTTCAGACAATAGTTTTTTTTTTTTTAAGGAAAGGTTCCTAAGGTACCTTAGGAATGGTATGGAACCGTTCCTGGGAACTATGGTTCCTTGTTATGCCTAACCAATCAAGCTATTGATGTAAGAATTGAGAGAAAAATTATATCATAGAAGTGGTTGAATGAGCATTTAAATAAAAAAAAACATTTGATCTGATTAACAAAGTTCATTATTTTCCCAATTACCTATGTAGGATCCATAAATCATGAACAATGTGAGGTGGAGGCGAAGTGATCAAGTCGCAATGTTTTCTTTCTTTTTCTTGTCACAACCCGATTGGGCCCTAAGAGTCACATGGGGGCCTTTGGGACCTTAAGACAAAAAAAAAAAAAAAAACTTGATGTTTCAACCACGTTCAAAACATACGTCTCAAGCACATTTGAATGCTACTAATGGTCCCTACTTACAAGATTCTTATGAACAATATCTTCCGCAATTTGTATGTCCTTGTCTACTTTGAAGTTATGTTTCTATAAAGCACCTCCTCACAAGACCACTTTGGTTATCTTAGATTGACCTTGAAGCTCATATGTGAAAAAATTTGTTTACCAAAAAGTCCAAATTTTTTGTTGTACATGAGATAGAATTTTCAAGGTTCTTTGTTCCCAATGATGCTAGTCGACTTGGATCCAAAGTATATTATGTCCAATCCTCGCCAATACAATCAACCCTAGCTAAATGCAGCCTCTCTAACCCTTCCTTTCTTTTTTTTCACTCCCAGGAATTGACAGAGGAAAAGTGTTAACGGTTGATTGTTAAGGAAATTTACTCCCTCCTTACAGAGTCTGACTTGGATAAGTGTTAATTACACTTATGTGGGGTTTAAGAGCGGCATTTTACCTAGTCCAATTCATAAAGTGTACTTGAAGCAAAAAAGTGGACCCAACTTTGATTACCTAATGATATTCTTCCATGCAATTCTTCTAAACGTTCAAGCCCACTTTGAATTGCTTCCAATCCTGTATTTGCTCAACATCAAGTTCATTCCCTCGTGGATGATCGACTTTACCATTATGGTGCTTTATGTAATTTTGATAACATTCCTTTGCGCTCTCAACTTTTGGAAGACGCCTGTAATTCACCAGAGAGGAAGCACTTTGATTTCCAGACATCTTTTTAACACCTTCAGACCCACCTGCATCGTCCTACCATGAACAAGGATCTAGCTCACCCCATGTCCT
Source organism: Diphasiastrum complanatum (assembly GCA_029204225.1). NCBI lineage: Eukaryota > Viridiplantae > Streptophyta > Lycopodiopsida > Lycopodiales > Lycopodiaceae > Diphasiastrum > Diphasiastrum complanatum. The sequence continues at coordinate 28,037 of MU834688.1, forward strand.
CCTATAACTTTTGAGCCCAAGGTAAGTACTCCAGAGGTACAACCCAGAGCTTATTACGAAATTGACTGACCATTTATCATCACTAAAGAAATATCTTGAAAGATCTAGTGGACGGATTTTCAAAGCACTCCCTTTCACTGTGATCAGAACTACTACTACAGCTAAGTAGCGTGCTCAGATGTTTTTCTCAAAAAAAAATTGACTCCACAATACCGCGCTCTATTCTTACCGATAGGAGGACCCATTTTACAATAAGATCTTAAACAGCATTGATGCACATTTTATGCATTGAGGTTCTTATGGGCATCTTATGTACTCTTGAAGCCGATAGCCAAACAAAGGTTATGAACACACCTACATTTTTTACATCATTAGGTAGGGATACTCTTTGTGATGTTTCTGATAGATCATCACAAGTCCTTAATGCATGAAAGTGAGCCGATTGTCCAATAAGAAGCCTGTTGAAATTGCCCTCATGCAAGTGCTTAGACTTCTTGTGTACATGAGCTGAATTGCCCTCATGCAAACATTGTGCACATCTTGTATACATGAACCAACATACTGAGAAGCTTCTTGCACATAGGTCTCCTCATTCAGACTCTTAACTTCCATGCAGTAAACACCTGCATTTCACAGATGCTTGCCGTTGAGGATGACATCGCATAGCTGATCTGCTCATAGCCCTGCATCTACTAGGGTCCACAATCATCTTGGAAGTGATTTCCAAGAATGAATCTTCTCTCAAGGCTTGGCATGCTTGTACAATGAATAGTAGTGATCCATCGAAATTACACCCAGTTATGTCCATTCAGGACATAACACGTCCAGTGCAAATTAAGAAGCATTTCTAGCACCAAACCATTGTGTTCCCTTAAGTTTACAAAGAGGAATAAAACAAAAGACTATAGAAAGATACCTAAGTTCAAAACTTCAAACATAAAGGGCATACTGTAGAATTCCTTGTTAACAACTTCAGACTGCATATTCACAGCGGCATGTAAAGAAAGACCATGCAGAGGTGGATCTCAGAAAGTTGGCTTCATACTCTCTGTAGTACATGAAACTTTGACTGAATGTCACTTGGTAGATACTGGTCAAGAACTGCATTCCCCTTCTTTGTAGCTGTAACAATTTTCTCCTCCAGTTCTGCATCTTTCGCTGAATCTGGAAAAGAAACTAAAATCTTATTTTGCCCAATATGAGATGAGACTTAATATACCAGTAACCAGATATCTAGTCTAGCAGCCCTTACTAAACCGTTGTGACATTAAGACTTCTATCAAAGTAAGAAGAAAAAAAATCTAGCAAGTAAATTGAAGTCTATGACAAACATGGTAAGCGTGGCCCTTCATCAGAACTACTTGTGTGCTTTTTCTCAATCATCATACAATGACCAACTACTCTGTCCAGAAAGAACATGATAGCAAAAGCAAATTGCTTACATGCAAAGAATTGCATCTTCTGATTGACTTGGTAATGCATGGCATAACTAGTGCAGATAATTGCAAGTGTGGTACACTAAAAGAGAGAACAGAAAGTCTTTGAAGTGTGATCAATATTTACATATTTTGCAACCAGACATTAAATCAGGAAAAAAGTCACTCTCATAACATCTCCTGATATGTGATCAAAGGGAAAATTTTGACTACAAACAGAAATAAAATAACGGCTAAAATTATTACTGAAGCATCATACACTTCTTCACCAGGCTCACCTTCCTTATCGACAGCATCCATAGAAACAATATTGTTCAGTAGAGCGGTGGTTAACCGTTCAGCAAGATCTTTTTTGGTCCCAGAAGCAGGTAACCCACGATCACAAAGAGCAGATCTTAGCTCCGTGACCACCATTTTTTTTACATCATCGACTTTTATCTGTTTGAAAACAGTAACATCGGACTTATTGTCATTTTCTGCTAGGCGTTTTCTAGAAGTCCTGCGAGGCCTTTGGCTGGCATCTATGGAATCATCCATAGGTAGACCTTTCTTGGGCAATTCCTTCAGAATCTCCAGAAGCTAGATGAGCAGCTTTTAAATGATTACTTCTTGAAATGTATCATGTGTTGAGGCCTGTACACAAAGACCACTTGATTAGTCTTGATCATGCATCTAACTCATTCAAAAAAACATGATGAGGAAATCTCGTGGACGCGGTCTGCTTTAAGAAACCTTAATGAACTGGCCACAAGCACAATCACATCATGAAGTATAAGATGATAATTCCAGACTGCAGAGGTGCAGCAATCGTTGCAAAGCTTGTAAGTTACAAAACCTCCACAAGATCAGAGACCAGCTATATTTGAAAGTAATTGTTACATCTTATAACTCATAACTATGCATGCTTTTACCATTCTTCATGCAATCAACTTCATTAATCAAGCCTTTGAAGCCATCTTGTAAGCAGGTGACCAGCTGTGCAATGGGTATATGAGACCAGTAAGAGTTTTTCATCTGTCATGAACATGATAACAAAGAAACGGCTACTTTCATTTAGTATATAATTTCTTATGTCAAAGAGGAATATTTTGTACATTAAAGAGGTGGAGTGTTTTTTTCTGAGATGATTTTTAAGCTGCAGCCAAGAGTGGCCAGTAAAGGAACAGATTTGTGCACTCAATAAAATGATTCAAGCAAAGTAGCCAGTGCCAGCAAATAAATAGTTATACTATTTGACAGCATCCAGATACCAGCTTAGAAAGGTGCCTGGAATTTTTATCACCAGGCCTGAAATCCAACAGAAATCAGAAAAGTTTAAAAGATCCAGCAGAAAGCAGGATGCACAGAGGCTACATGTTGCACGAAGATTTAGCACCAAGGTGGAAGAATTACATCACATTTTTGTCTCCCTAAATGATATAATTAAACAGGCCCTTGTTATTGGGAGAGTGCCCATGCTAGCAAGGGCTGAAGGACCTAAGGTCACCCACCTTTAAGGGTAGTGCTCTTAAGCTCAAGGGCTCAAGTCCATATAAGCACGCCAAGCCTTGAGAGAGGACTCCTTGGAAAAGCACTCCTAAGAGGATCATGGACTATGATGCAGGTCTAGGGGTGATTTGTTGTGTGAAATCATCCTCACGAGTGAGTATATAGAGTAATAGCTGGGTGGTGAGTCTGCTAGCAAGCTGTTTGGTGTATTTGATAAAGAACAGTGACAACTAACTAAGCTTGCTTCGAATCTTACTTTCAGGTTGTTTCACACAGTATGAGAACCAACTGAAGGGGCTCTTGTAAGTTCCGCAAGATATCTTGCCACACTTACGACAAATTGTTTTGTTCCAACTCTCATAAAACTTCTTGCTTGGAATAGTTCACATGCATGAGATGTTGGTGCGCACCCATTAGTTTACTGGACCTGATTTCTGCATAGAAAATGCATGTGGAAAATTTTGTCCACTCAAGATCATATCCAAGTAAGTTTTCTAGCTCAGATTTCTTCATTTGAAGCATGACTTTTCATCAACCCATATTGGATTTCCTGCAGACCCGATTACAAATGTTGTGAAAGCAATGAATGTGATGAAGATCATGCAATGACTGTTTTATAGGTGCAATTTTTGGGGGATCCTCCACTGGTAATTTGCATGATGAAGCCACCATCACTATGTCTATGCAAGGTCACGATGGTCCTGCTGGACAAAAAATTGTTGGTAGACCTCATTGGCAGACCTGCTTAAATTATTGACAGCAGGAAGTGTTGGGCAGGACAGAAATGTTTGGCTGATCCATAGTAGCCCAGACCAGCAAGTGGGCCCATAACACACACACACACACACACACACACACACACACATATATATATACATATCATAGTTTCTGGAAACGCATTCAGAAATGTGGTCAGAAACGCGGTCAGACAAGCATGTCTGAATTGCGTTTCTGAAATGGGGGAGCGTTTCTCAGAAACGTTTTTTTTTTTTTTTTGTGGGCAATATGGGTATCAAATTAAAGCTCTAATCAAGGGCATTGCATTTATGTAGGCTACCAAGTGTTTCGGTTACAGTGTGGTCCAGTTTAGGTGCATCAATCCCTGTTGGATTCTGCCATGGATAAAATCAGAATGGCTTGTTGTTTTACAACAGGATTCCAGGAATTCCATGGAATGAATGCCTGTGTGCGCGGGAGGTTAGGAGGGAGAGACTCTGTATTCGTAAGAGTACTCGATTTCAAAAGGTCCACTCAAAAAGGTTTGAATGAAGATTCTTTGGAACTAACGGTTATTCACATATTGTATGAGCATAATCAATACTCAAAACTGAAACAATTATTCGCATATTGTATGAGCATAATCAATACTCAAAACTGAAACAATTATTTGCCCTAAAACAATGGAGGGCCAGTAATACCCAGATTTGCCTCCACATAACATGCTCAATGATATAAGGCAATTGACTATGCTTGAATCTTAGAAGCCCGTTCCGACCCTTGGGTCGGAACGTTCCGTCCAGTACGTTCCGGAACGTACTGGGTCGGAACGAGTTAATGTGATTATAAAAAATTTGATATCTGACCCTGCTGGCCCACGACTTCTGCAAAACTAATATCTATCAAAGATCTACCAGACATCCAAATAGATAATAGATAATATCCACCATGGACCCTGCAAACTAAAACTATGGCGGATATATGACCCTGCTGGTCCACGACTTCTGCAAAACTAATATCTATCAAAGATCTATCAAACTAAAACTAATATCTATTTGGATCCAATCTATGGTGGATCATGAGTGACCTATACTGATAGAGTTGGAGACTAGTTTTGATTAGGTGGGAAAGAACACTATAGTTCTCAGGATTGACTGTTCAACTTTTTAATCTATGTGAGATAGAGTGTTGATAAATAGAAATTGGAATTACTTGTGGTCTATTATTAAGACACAATCACTCTATAGAAATAGAGCTACTGATCAGACACATGTAGAAATAGAGATAATTCTTCCACTGGTAGATAGTTAAACTAGAACCAAATTATTCTGACTCAAAGCTAGATTTACTCAGGTAGAGAATGAGGTAGATTCTTCATATGGTTTAGATCATTCTGAATTCTAAGGTTGAGAGCTCAGGATATGGTTTTTTTTCCTTTGTAAAAAAACGTACTTTTTTATTTATTTTTTTGAAGGTTCCGTTCCGGAACGGGCAACTGAGGCTTGAATGTTAAAATACAAAGTCACAACAAAGGTTGTTAGAATCTAGCTGCCGAGAATCGAGAGCTTCCTTAGCATAATCCTCTATAAATCTAAGGAAAAATATAGTAAATCCAAGGATAAAATTAACTTTTTTAATTGGCCATTCAACTACTGCCTTGAATTTATCTTCGTCTATCTTCAACACAAAAGGGGTGATCTTATGACCAATCATAGTTGCAGCGCGATTCTGAATCGCGATTCAAAATCGTGATCAGAATCGCGATCCCGATTCGCGATTCGGGATTTTCCCAGAATCATGTAGAATCGATTTTATTTTATTTTTTGAAAATTTTTTAGGCAATATGGGTATCGGATGAAAGCTTTGATCGAGGGGATTATGATTGTGTAGTTTGCCGACTGTTTCGGGTACGAAACACCAAAATGTGTGTTTTCACTCAGGGAGTTGGAAGGCCAAATCATGAAGAGGCCTTACCGTCGGGGCCGGGGTCTACCGGCAGCCCCCGGACCCCGCCGTTGGGGGGCGTTGCCCCCCAAACCCCCCCACCGCCCCCTGGACCCCCTGTTTCTCGGGGGTCACTTCCGGTCAACAATATTCCATAAACTGGAAACTTCCCTTAGTTTTAGTTCTTCTGATAATCCTGAATAACATGACCAGACAGAAAGGACTAATCAGACTATGGAAGATATGTTGAGGACATATGTTTCTCACAGGAAATCTCATTGGGAAGACTTCCTTCCTCTGATTGAGTTTGCATACAATAGTAGAAAGCATTCTGCTACATGTTACAGTCCTTTTATGTGCTACCGCCCCCCTGTAGATAAAAATGGGGTCCAAATGCGCGCCGAGAAGGGCCCAATATTTATTCGGTGCATCTATGTGACCAAGATATACCAGTTCATGCTTAAATAATTCACATTTGGATTCCTTAGCATAAAGTTTGTCTCTTTTAAGAATCCGCAAAACAGTCTTGATATGATTCACATGTTCCTAAGGGTCTTGTTATAGATGAGAATGTCATCTACGAATACAACCACACACTTTTTCAAATATGGACAAAAAAAATTGTTCATCATCTGCTGGAATGTTGCAGGTGCATTCATTAACCCGAAAGATAGCCTTGTCTGAAAACCAGTTTTCTACACGTCACTAGGATGAATTCCAATCTAATCATACCTGATTTTGAGATCCATCTTAGTGAAGGATTTAGCTCCCCCTACGCGATCCTCAAGATCATCCATCCTAGGCAATGAATATTTATTTTTGGCAGTTACCTTGACCCCTTATAGTCAACGCCCATCCAAAAGCCTCCATCTTTCTTCCCTTTAAGGGGTATAGGGTATAGTTGTCTAGAAATAGGCTGACTATGTAGAATTAACTCTACCATGTGGTCTACTGACCTAGAAGGTGGCAAACAAATTCATAACTATAATTACATTTCAGAAAAATCCAAAATGAGTATGGCAAACAAAGAAAAAACATCATAGTGAGAAATATCAAAAATTTCCTTTACATTTGCCATAGAAACCATGTCTTCACATGTCCAGGCTTATTGCAAATTAAACAAAGATTCGTCTTCTTAGCTTTCTTCTGGGAGATGTGTTTCTTTTCTCTGATGCCATCTAATTAAGCTTGTCAAAGTATTTGGTTTTAGTTCTCTCACGAACTTGCTTGTTGCCCTTCTTAGGTTTGGGTGCCAATGAATTTGCTTGAAATTGCTTCTTGGATGCCACCACCGTGGAATCATAAGCTTTCACAATTTGTACAGCATCATTGAAAAACTTAAGCACATTTCTTCTACATTTATTCTAATAGTCCGCCGGGAAGCCTAGGATGAATTGCCAAAGCACCACCTTAGAATCGAACAGCAAAACCTTATACCATAAATCCATGAATTCTTGGAGATAAGAATCTAAACTCTTCATCCCCATCTTGCAATTTATGAACTTCTGATAATAGTCAAAATCATCCACAACCACGAATAATGTCCTAAACACATACATGAACATGTCCCATGTGGCGGGCTTTGGTTGCAGATCACGCCGCCAGGATGATGCCTTCCACAGAAAAATAGGACCATTCTCTCAATCTTCCTTTCTTCTAGAATACCGTGAAGACTAACGTAATTGTTCCACTTGGTCAGCCAATTGTCCACGACCTCTAGTTTCTTCTCTCTCTATACATGGTTTCACCACCCTTCGATAGTAAATCGACATTATCTCTGGCATGCCTGGCATGTGAACATCGACATGCAATCATCTATTTGAAAAATTTTATGTAATCAATCATTCCCTATGGTAAATTGTATCTACAATCATATTATGAAATAGCATTCAAACAGGGATTAAACTATCGTAACTCACTGTTGCATCTCTCCAAAACATTCAAAGTGATGCAAATTAGGATTATTTCAACTGAGAAAAAACAACAGTAACCTATTGTTCACTATTTGACATGCAATCAAAACATCATTGAAATATTGCAAATCCTGCTCTAAAAATTGTCAAATTTCCGACAATCATAACTTCGGCTACAGAGCACCAAAAATTGGTCATCGTAAAGCACAGTATATAGGGAGGTGAGCTTAGCAAGAGGTCTACTATGTCACCAAGGACCATATACGTTATGATCTGAATCACAGATTTTAGCATCAATGAAGCGTAAAGATCAGATATGAGGCAGCATAGACCAATCCCTACAAGAATAGCATAGATGCATCACAATGATCATGAACATAGCCCTACAAGCCATGGATAGCTAAAACCTAATTAGGACTAAGACATTAACCAATATCATAAGCTACCTTATGAGCAAAAGTTAGGAACAGCATAACCACAACGAAGGCAAAGCTAGTCTGATCCACTCAGCCAATGCATCCTCTTATAGAATGCCCCTCCTAGCCTAGTGTGAGTTTGCATGCGGTAGGTGGTAGTTGATATTGACACCCACCGTTCATGCTGCATGCATGGGTTACGGATGCATGAGTCACAATCCATTGTTGAAAGATTGACTGCATGATGGCCCCCAACTGTCATGCATGTGTATGCATGGGCATACTGGCCCTCATACCTACTGCATGGTATGCATGCATGCCAATGACTCACACTGTCCTCTGTCCTCCAGTGGTTAGCTGCACCTAGAAGAACTATTGGGTCGGTACAATTATGGTCTCGTAACAACAAATGACAGCCCTATATATACTATCTAAAGGTCTTTAATGGAACCTTTTAGAGACTAGGACAACTTAGGGTACTTGTGTCAAATAAGGACATGCCCTTAATGGTAATGGCCCAATACCTATGGGTATACTGGGTAGGGGCTAGTCCCAGTATATAACTCTCCCCCACTTTAGAAACATTGTACTCAATGTTCGCCCCAAGCAATAGTTGTGGTAATAGCCAATTATAAGATTATCTTAAAATAATATGAGGAGAAATATGCATGAACCAATGGAAATACTGAAGGAGGGGACATAAGTCGTCACAACAGGTACTCCAAAGGCAACATACAAAAAACTCATAAAGCGTAGTCCATCAACTGTAAATCATGCTGTAAATAGATCTTTAATGTAATCAACAACATGATACTACTATACATGAGCTAATGTAAAATAAACCAATGCTGAAACACGGCACTCTAATTTTCAAGTCCTTCTCCAAGGATCCAAGACTAGGCAACTGAACAAAGGAAACAAAGAGAATCGGATGGGGGATAACCAACCCAACCAAACCTAGATCGATCGGATCTAGCCCCAAGCTATGGACCATACAATCACAATAGGAGAGAGAGATCACCAACAAATGTAGCTACAATCACCAAAATCAAGCAAACACTAGTGAGAGCCCTATGGGTATACTTATACCCTCCAAGGCCTATCCACCATTGGTAGTGAACTGTGACACCTCACTGGACACATCAGCAACAACTGGGCCACCTCATCCACTTCTCCTATGAGTCACTATTAGATCCATACAAATCCATCATCTTGAGTTTTAGGCCTCCTACCATTAATTAATAAGGGCCCCAACCCCTCATAATCATAATTAATTTACGGGTCGAGGTAGGCCTCCTGACCTCCTTACAAGATAATAATCCGAGATCAGTCCATATGTGGGCATGACATTCTTCCCCCCTTATTCAAGTTATGTCCTCATAACTTAAAATTAGAAAAGTTCCTTCTCAAGCTACCTCTTGTTCCCAAGAGTCACCATCGTCTGTATGACCTCTCCATCAAACCAGATGCTCGATAACTATAGGATTCCACAATAGTTTCGTTCTTGTATCCAAGATCTTTTCAGGTTCAAGTCGAGTCACACCTGATGATTCTTCTGATAATGCATGTGGCCCCAGAGACAGAGACACAAAGGTGGATGTTTCTCTTTCAATGTATGATTGCCTTGCATTGTGATCATTGCTAAAGACCAATAATGAGCGTGTGATTGAAGCGGAAACTTTAGTCATAGATGCCCGTTCCGTTTCGGCGTACGGGACGGGCATTCCAAACGCGTTCAGAAACGGAACGTAACCAACAACAAAAAAAATTGTTCGGAACGTTTATGTGGTAGATCTTTTTTTTTCTCGATTTTTTTAAAAAATTAGTGATAAATGACGCCGAACACCCTGTCCACAGTATGAAGCACGTAGAATAGCTCCACAGAACCAAAGCCGATTAGAAAAATCAGCGCTATGATGATTCAGAGTCATCGCCACTGTGACATATTCATAATCATGACAGAAGTTGATGGGTTGGCAGATTAATGAATTGCCAGTTCACAATCTTTTTTCACATTCGCGGAACAGTGAGGCAAATGATTCCTAGAAATTGTGGGATCGCAGGAGTAGGATTTCACAGATTCACAAATTCACAGGCAAGAAAGGTGGGATCTCAGGCAGATTCTGAATTCACAGATCAGTTTTCACGAGTTTTCTGCAAGAGTGCATAGCAGACTCGAAGCTAAAAATAAAAAAAATGTAGCTCGTTCCATACATACGGAACTCGTTCCGTTCCGAACGTGCGGAACAGAACGTACCGAACCAAAAGGTTCCGAAAAGGTATCTATGGTCTGGATGTCAAAAAAGATGGTTTCTAGATGCGGTACACATCCACAGAACTAGGACATTCTAGAAGTGCAAGCTCTTGAAAATGCAATGCGTTTGTCAAGGCTTGTACTTCCAAAATTGGAGACCCATCTTAGGATGCATCCCGGATGCACACTATGCATGTGGCTAGGCTAAGAATCTCCAATACACATTAGTTAGAAAATGAAAGAGAAGAGCCAATACACAGAGGGGTGTTCCCCTTAGGATAACTACCTTATAACTAAGTCCGACTAATCAATGAATGAGCCCCTTGGCTCCTTCGTGTGAGAAAGATAACTTAATGCAATATGGACTAATATCATGTTCTTGCATGTGAAGACAATTTTTTTTTTTATACATGGTCAAGACTGAGGTGCACTAAGGAACTGACAACTGATAAAACTATAAACATGCATTCCCTTTTTATATAGCGTATAAATATCGAAAGTTGCTAGAGCATTCCTTAGTTTTTTTTCACTTATTACTGCTTTGTCGACAATCTTCTTTGCAATCAATCACCGCATAATTTGACGATCCCTACATTGCTCTGATTCTTGCACGAATCACATGCAAGCAAGACATGAACAGCGCTGGCAGGAGCTAGCATTTGATTCTCCACAGAAGGGAAAAAACAAACAGAAGAAATTGAATTGAACAAGCACTTGCCTAACAGTGATTCCCATGCTGCAAAAACACCAAATCATTTGTGTACATGCGTAAGAGTTGTGGGGATATCAGTTGCAGCAAAAATCCGAGGCTACTGCAGAATCAAGCATCAAACACTCTGTGATAACAATGAGGATCGCAACTCAGTGATACCTGCGAACAAAACAGAGATCTGATCCTTTGGAAAATACAACAGAAATTGATCAGCCGCCCAAGTGAGATCGTTTGCATTGGCTTCCAAGCTCCTAAAACGCCCAAGCTTCGAGACGGGAAAACAAAAATAGAGCGGAATTATTCTCCTGCTTCTGTTGCCAAAAGACTCGCAATAGCAAAATATTAAAATTGAGAGGGACCCAGAATTTTGAACAAAAGTCCAGAACCCTTTGATGGACTATGAAGGGTTTTAAGTTTTTGGGTTTCAATGTATTCCTCAACATTTGTCCATTGGACTCGAGGGTCCCACCCACATCCACCAACGATTTAAAAAACAGTAGAGCATCATAACACTTTCGGATTTTGATGCAACTTTGGATGATGGTAAGGCCATGCTTGCACATTAGAAGAGTTGGGTCCACAAATAAGCTCATCCAAGTTTCGGGCTAGCCCAATCAAAAATTGGCCACCAACATGTAGTGTTGTCTTTGCAAGGTATAATGCATGTAATCTCCTTTCAAAGAGAGCATCAAATTGTCAATCTAAATGTAGACTTATTAATTAGCTCTTAAAAAGTCAAATCTCATACAAGGTTAAATTTTAGGTTTTTCCTTATACATTAATATTATGTTTTGAGAGGCTAAAATCTTCCTACATTTTCTAATTGGAAGGGTGGTTTCTAAGAAGCTATGGTGGAATCTGGACCCCCACCCTTGCACACTACAAAAAATGGTAGCCAAGCAAGTTGGCAGTGGAAAAGAAAAAGCTGAACATAGTGCTACCCTACACTTGTCGTCCAAGCAACCACACTTGCCAACCCAAATGATGATGGCATAAGTTACCCCTACATGGCCGGCCCAAGTTGCCGCCTTGCACGCCACATAAGGGCATGTGAATTGCAATGTGAAAGGGCCAATGGCCCATTCCGCCCATAACAATGGTATTGTGGCACATAGCCAAATGCACTATTTTGAGCACTCAATTAGAATACATCCTTAAAACATACAAGTCATTTGAAAATAAAAAGTCCTTAAACATGAAATGTGGCTATGCACATCAAATTTAAGCTTGGCCACCACCACCCACTACCTAATTTTGTTTCTCAAACTCACCATAACACAGATTTCTTGCATGGAGAATATTTATTGTATACTTCAAAACTCCAATAATTATCATGAACCATAAACACTAACTTAACTTCGTCAAGGCCTTGCATGTCACTAGTGGCATAGAGGTTGTCATTTTTTGGCTTCCATGTTCATAGCTATAGTTTTAGTTGGAACAAAGTTATCATTTCTAGCAAACCCCCCAATTGCATGTTGTCACATGGCAATGGTTATTTCAAGCTATTGGCAACCATATAAAATACATTAACAAAATCAATTCCCAAAAATCATGTGCAAGATGAGCATTGTATCACAAGAGTGAGGGAGGAACGAGAGGATTAACATTACGTTGAGAGAGAGAGAGAGAGAGAGAGAGAGAGAGAGAGAGAGAGAGAGAGGGATGGCACAAACAACATATACTCATATATAACTATATTTGGGCATATATGGGCCCCACATCTCACTCTCTTTTTTGTGCATAAAAACTTCATACTATTGAAATATCAACAAAGTGTGCAAATATACAAATTCACTTGCACACAATTGTAAGAGCAATAGTCCATCATAAGCCCTTCCTAACCTTAGAAAAGATATTCATTCATTTCCTTAGCTCCCCACGTAGCTCAAGAGAAGGAGCGAGATTATAATGATCGTGCATCTGGTGAAGATTTCATCCCCTTTGCTTTGGAAACTTATGGATGACTTCACAAGAAATTTAATGACTTTTTGTCATTATGTGTGGAGCTTCTGGAAGTAAATTGGTGTTACAACAAAAATCCATTTACTCTATCGAAATAGGCCCTTGGGGCTTGCTTTTGCCCATATAGAGCTTTCTCCAACTTGCATGTTTATGCTCTTGACCTTGAAGGACATAAACTTCCAGTTGGTAGATATAGATGTCTTCTTCTATGTATCCATCAAGGAATGTTGTATGAACATCCATCTGGTGAATGTCTAGATCTTCTATAGCTACGATAGCCAGTATTGTTCGAATAGATTGATGCTCTACCATTGAATTGAAGGTCTCAGTGTGATCTATTCCGTAAATTTGTTCAAAGCCTTTCACCACTAGTCGAGCTTTCTATCTAGATATAGATCCATTTGGGTTAAGCTTCAATTTGAATATCCACTCAGTGTCAATGATCTTCACATTCAAAGGAGGGTCAACAAAACTCCAAGTCTTGTTCTTCATCAAAGAATTGTACTCAATGTTCATGGTTGTATGCCAGTTGTCTACATCTGAACTCAACAAAGCTTCTACAACTGAGACAGGTTCATCATGACTGATGAATGTCTAAGAGATATATCGATCAGGTTTTTGTCAAATTTGAACAAATCTTCAAAAATTGTCACTTGCTAAGTAGATGTCTCTCCTTGTTGTGCAACTGGGATATCGTCAATTGGTGTTGGAACATGAGGCCTGTCGATGGTGAGTGGAGTTGTTGGAACAAACTCCTACATTGGCTGCTTCTATCTAAAATCATAGAATTTGTCTTCTAAGAAGATACATCTCGACTAACAGAGATTCGTCCTGAATCTACTTCGTAGATTCTGTAAGCTTTGTGTGAAGTCGAATATTTGATAAAGATATTATTACAGTTGACATGATCGAGCTTCTTTCTCATATCATAAGGGATCTGCATGTAGCATAGACATCCGAACACTTGAAGGTGCTTCATACTCGATTTGTAATCATAGTAGGCTTCAAAGGGAGTCTTGAAGTGGGCAACTTTGGTGTTCAAATAGTTTTGCAGATAGCAGACAGTAGAAACAGCTTCAACCCAAAATTTCTTGGGTAGTTGAGCGTTTGAGAACATTGTTCATGTTGCATCTTATAGTATTCAGTTCTTCCTTCTGACTACTCCATTCTACTGTGAGGTGTAGCTAGTGGTGAACTAATGATGCATGTCGCACGATAAATAGTTCGACATTTCGTTTGACATGTATTCTCTCCCAAATTCAGTGCGTAGGGTCTTGATCTTCCGACCAGTCTGTGTCTCAACAAATTGCTCAAATTCTTTGAAGTAGTTGAATGCCTCAGACTTGTTCTTGATGAACATTGTCTTGGTAAATCTGAAATAATCACCCATAAAAGTGATAAAGTACAATGTAGAACCCAAAGAGAGTATGCTCATAGGGCCACATGGATTGGTATGTTTCAACTATAGAATGGACTTAGCTCTAGTGACTTGTCCTTTTAGGAATTTTGATCTAGGTTGTTTTTCTAGTAAGCACATCTCACAGACAATTTGAGTGTCTATGGAGGTAGCATTGATGCCCATATCTTTGACCATACTATTATGATGCATGTACAAGATAGCTCTCATATTCAAGTGTCCTAGTCATTGATGCCATAATCGTGCATTAGAATTGCTTACATTTCTTGTAAGTACATAATCATTATTCAAGATGTACAAAAAAATTTCTTTATTCACAGAGAGGACTTCATTAGATTCTTCATCCAAGATGGTATATCATTTAGAATTAAACAAAGCTTTATAGACTTGATCTGTAATCTTGCTAATAGACAATAGATTATTTGTTGATTTGGGTACATAAAGTATACCATTTAGTAATCTAAAAATATCATCTAAAAATTGAAGATGAATAGCCCCTTGGCATTCGATCTTGTGTAAACTTGAGTCTCCAAAGAATATATACTTTGAATCAGATATTGTGAGATCTTCGAATAGGTGCTTGCATGGAGTCATGTGCTAAGAAGCTCTTGAATCAAGATCCCATTGCTGGGTACCACTACTTTGTTGGTCTTGTACCATCAGTAGTGTCGAGTCTTCTTGGGAGTTTTGGGCAGAATTCGAACCTCCATCTTGTTGCTGCATCTTCTTCTTTACTTCATTGTGCTTGAGAATTCGACAATCCTTGATGTCGTGATTGATTCTCTTGTAGTACTTGTAGAAGAGTTTGGTCTTGGGTTCTTATTGTTGTCGATCATGTTGTTGTTTCTGGCTCAAGTTAGTTTGCTCAGTTTTTGATTCGATGTCGATGGTTTTTTTATAGCTTGACTTTGAACTCGAATGTGAAAGGCTCGACTTGTCGCCAGAGGATTTTCTTAGGTATACAACGTCGACTACACAGAGACTTTCAGTCCAGTAGTAAAACATTGTTCTATTCGACTTCTACTGTCATTTGCTGCTGCAACATATTTGGAAATACATCAAATGGATGTACAGACAACATATCTTAACGGAGTTATCGAAGAGGACATTTACATGGTGCAACCTGAAGGTTAAAATATCGAAGGTAAACATAAACATGTGTGTAAACTCCATAAAGCACTTTATGGCTTGAAGCAATCTGCTCGAGCATGGTTTCAAATGATCAATACTTTCCTCATCAATCACGGCTATAAACCAAGCACTTCAGATTCTAATGTCTACTTCAAGGCAGTGCAACATTCTTTTACTATTATCCCTTTGTATGTGGACGACACATTGCTTTTCATCAACAATATCGATCTGATAAAAGAAGCTAAGACAATGCTATCTTCCGAATTTGACACGACCGATCTGGGCGAAGCTCATTACTATCTAGGTATTCAAATCCAAAGAGACATAAAACAAAAGTTGGTTTATATTACTCAGCAAAGATACATTCACAATGTATTAATCATATATAATCTGATGAATTGCAAATTAGCTCTTTCACCAATGGATCCAAGTCTCAAGATGTCGAAGGACCAATCTCCCTGAACAATCAAAGAGAAGGAGCGGATGCATGAGTATCCCTATCATTCGATAATAGGAGCTCTTATGTACGCACTGATCTATACCATACTAGACATAGCTTTTGTAGTCAGTTCCTTGAGTCAATTTATGACCAATCCTGGTATAACACATTGGAAGGCTCTTATCAAAGTCATGAGATATCTTTGAGCTACTATGAACTTTTGCATTTGTTATGGAACAGTCGACAACGACAAACTCAATTTTCTCAGTGGTTATTCAGATGCAAGTTGGGCAGGAGATGTAGACACTCGTAAATCCACTTCCAGATTTACATTCTTCCTCAACAATGGTCCTATTTCATGGAACAATCACAAGCAAACTTTGTTAGCTCTATCTTCCATTGAAGTTATAAACTTGCTTTGTACTGATTGTCTCAAATCACCACAAGCAAAATAGAGAAATTGAAAATACTCAAGGAAAAAACATTGAGCAAGCCTAGCACACCTTGTTTTTATTGTTTTATGTGGTTCATTACTTTCCATTGCTATTCATTTGAGTGATGTTGATGATTATGAGCTCTTTATACAATCACGGCAAAAATTGTAGGATTATTAGGTGAAAATGCATTGCTTTTTGATATCGTGGAGTGCTTAGATTTGCTTGCTATACTTGGTTTGGCAAAGAAGGGCCATGACACATTATACTTCTAATCATATCAGGTAGAGATTTTACTAATTTATTGGATACATACATCACCCACTCCTCCATTTATAGCCGCATGGTGTATCACCTTTGTACTATCTACTTAATGTAGCTTAGTATTAATTATTGACCTTTGAACAATATTCTCTATTTGAAATTGCTATGTTATACCTCATATGAATGACTTAGTTGCGCAAAGAGGCCATCTTCTCCAAGATTGACCTCACATCTAATTATCATCCAGGAGATGGGTACAAGATGGCCTTTTGCAGTTCATTGGATTTGTATAAGCTCGTTGTTATTTCTTTTGAGAGCTGCCAATGCTTCGTCTATTGGTCAAAGTCTTGTGAAGTATGCTCTAAAACATACTCTAAAACAATTGTGTCCTTGTATACTTTGATGACATGTTTTATATAGTATCACCCTTAGAACTCATGTTGGC
>MU834689.1:0-45009 GCA_029204225.1 Diphasiastrum complanatum
GACATAGCATGTGTAGAGTATCAATTGAATCTATGAATAGAGGATCATGCATATGGGACTCTATTCTAGGGAATCTATGTATAGGGGAGTTGAGGGACCTTGCATTACTAAATGCACAGTTGGTTCTAAGCCTTATATAAGGAGGCCAAAACTTGCCATACTACTCCATCTTATGGTTGATTCATTTCCAGGCTCTCACTCACTTTCATTCTTCCTAATCTTGGCTTGGGGGTGAAGCTTCTAGAGTTTGATTGGTTGCTTCTACTTGAGTTGGGTGGTTTGTCCATAGTGTGTTTTCCATTGTGTTTTGTCTTGTAAGCAGGATCTTGTGGACTAATCTTGGGAGAATTTGGTCTTGCACCTAGAGCTTGAACATCCAGTCGCTCACACGCAAATTGGGCTTGTTGTTACACAAGACTGCCACATTGATGTTGATGACCCTATTGCAGCATTTTTTTCAGCCACTAACTCAAGCTATCAGTGACAACATATAGTCTAGATTGATGATCCTTATAATTTTCATAATCATTTTATTATGAGTACAGTCGTTGTATTGGTATCTTGGACGACATTACTTTCATCGTAGTTCAGTTCTTTTATTTAGATTGGAGATGTGCTATGCTCCCACAATAAGAAACACATTTGAAACGTATCTTCTCATTGGGTATGCTAACGATGTATTATATCTTTCTTTCTATTTTATGAGTCACTTGTAGAGGCTGCTACCTGCATCTATGGTCTCTTTGAATAGCTTGATGTCTTTGTGCATCGCCAGATCAATTTTTTTCCTACTACTAGATGGCATTGGTCTATATGACTAGCTTCGCAAGCATTGAGCCTGTTCTTTTTTATGCTACTTGGCATTCATGTCCCTTTGCATGGATTGTCATCTTGGTTCTTCTCTAGGTCCACTTCTTCCAACGGCTATAAGGCATTCCTAGTCGGTATAACTAGTTTGGGATACATTCCTATATGAAGTTTGTACTGCTAATTTCCTCTAGACCGCTTGTTTTATCAAAGTGGCACATTTGAAACATGGTGAGCTCATTTTTATGTAGGGAATTTCTTTATTTGCAACAGAGTTTTGTTGATAATTTGTAGCAGAGTTTTTAATTTGGACGTGGTAGCACAGTTTTAATGGCACACCTTAGTACAGTCTTCTTGTTGAGAATTAGAGTTGCAATACTCTTTCTATATGTGGCAATAGAGTTCTTAAGGCACACATTGGTAAATCTTGACGTATCCAAAAACAACATTCTTACTTGGCATTCTTGGTCCATACGGCTGGCATAGTTAGAATCATTTCCTACAACACTCATCATGTTATCTTCATTTGGCATTTATGGTCGATCACTACAACTTTCATATAGTCACTCAGCAGCCATTTCTAGATCTGCAACTTCCATTTTCATGTTGCGGTATAGTTCAATGTATACATGCTCTCGAGGCCACTTAGGATATGAATCTTTTGTCATCTTCTATATGACATTGAAGTTCTTTGGTGGCGTCTTTAGCATATGCGTTTATGTAGTCTTGTCTTTTGCAACATCTAAATCATATTTTCTTTTTCATTTTTGTGAATAAATTTCTTCTACATTTGCCAACATAGAGGGCAATTATGGATATTTAATAGGGCACATATTGATTGTCCAACATAGTTGGGGCATCATTTGGTTCATTATTATGTCATTTGGTCACTAGTTAAGTATCTTGCTGGTACTTGGTCAGACGTCACTTAGTAGGGTGAGGGATCATTTGGAACGGCGTCCAAACCCTAAGTGACTCCTGAGCAAAATAGTTTGCAGTCCTTCCACAGGCGATTGATTGTGATGATGTCCTTGAGTTCTTTGTGAAAGACCCATACAACAGTTCTTTTGTAGGAGGGCCTGTACACCAACATATCATTGATTGTAGTGTGCTCTTAGTTGGAGATTGTTTTATGATGATCAGTTTGCTGTCTACTTTTGTCATATGTGGTGCTCCGTGTGTTGATCTTGTTTGTAACTGTGTTGCTGTTTAAATTGAACAGACTTGGGTAATAATGTGTAAAAGTTTTATCTAATTAAAGTTTACAGTTCATTTATAGTGTGCTGGTTGAAATGGAAAGATATCTTCCATACCTTGTACTAGTCAATATAGAATAAAAGATATGGTGGTAGTGTAGCTAGCTAGAATTCAGCTAGAGAACTGCCTTTCTAAACTCGATCACATTTCAGATGTAAGTTAATATGCAAAAGTTTCATCTTGCCAGTGTCCAAAAGGACTTTGTAGCAGAGTTGTGGTGGACATGCAAGCAAACATATCCAAAAAAGAGATACTGTTAGGCTTTCCAATTGGGCAAATCTTAAGCAGGAGTTGGTTCTATTATAGGTCTGGACTAACTCACATAGTAATGGAATATGTTTTGTTCTTGACAAAACTGGAAGCATTTGGGAGTACAGCTGGAGGTTTAATAAACTTTCATGCTTATCTCCTTATTTGATAGCTGGAAAGATTGTCCATGGTATGTAGTTGGTCAACAGGTGCCTTTACAGAATGATTTTTCATCTTGCAATCAGGCATTTTGGAGAAAGTTGTGTTTCTTGCATCAATGTTTGAGTATAAGTTTGTTAATTCACATTTGTCAACTTCTTCTTCGTTACCTGAGTCTACCGGTTGTGCCATGCTAGGTTTCAATTACTCCTACATCTTATTGTCATTCCTCTCCAACTCTAGAAACTACTTTCCTTTGCCAATATTCTCCAACAGAGAAGGTTGATGTCCATTCATTGAATCTATGAGTTACGTGCAAAAGTGAAATTGTCGCGCGTGAGACTGCACACAGGTTCCTTGTGCCGTTGCTGCTAATCACTTGATTGAGGTTGATGAGAGTGAGTCTGATCTTTATGTCACATCATTCAATAAGTCACCACATGTACATATGTTACTTGATAGCTCCAAGCACAATGCTTCTTTGGCATACTCCACAAAGGCAAGATGCATCGGTTCTATCTTTCCTACATGACCTCTTGCTGCAACATGTACAGACATCCTCTTTCTCGCAGCATTTCTTCAGTTGACATACGCATCGATTTTTTGTGGCATATTCATTATTGTACTTCTTTGACATACGGTTTTGTAGCATCTTTTAAATGTTGAATTTTGCAGTATGAAATAACCATTGACTACTGTGTTTTTCCCTGAAAGAATAAATCTCTATCGTCAGAAGCTACCAAAGAAAACCCATTCAGGATGGTCAAATGTGGGAAAATTAAAATGACCTTCCAAGTTTTCCTCAATCGGATGTTTGATGATTTGTCCGATTCTAGGATCTAATAAAATCTCACAAGAAGTCAGAGGTTATACACTCCAGTAAGAATTTGTAGTCACACATTAGGGTCCGGCGCTATTACTCCTTTGTAGTAGGGCCTGCAAGGCACTCTATTATCGTTTTTCTTGTTATCTTTGTAAGAGATTCATTATTGTCTGATAGTTTGCTGTTCAATTATGGCAATGTGCATCGTCTTGTGGATGCGTTCCTATGGTGCATAAAATGAAGATTCAGCTTTTGAAGGAAATCAGGTCTGAAAGGATAAGCCAGGGAAATCACTGGTGGAGTTTGTGCCTAGAATACAAGTGAAGTCTGTTAAGATTGGTCCTGGCATACAACCAATCAAGGAAACGATCAAGATACTGAAACATGTTAAGGTCTACAAAAGAATAAATAAAACTGCAATATAGCTGCATATATATCTCAAGGAATATCTCTGTCCCATTATCAGATGCAAAAATGTTGATAAAGTTGCTAGTTAGGAAAAATCAATGCTCCGTTAACTGTAAATCTCATCTTGAAAGTGAGCCAACAAACACTAAGGAGCCTCTTTTGCCATAAATTTTCACCAGCTCAAGCATTACACATGTTATTTGGCATAAAGATTTCTCAATTTCTTGCAGGAGGTTCTATGTACTAGTAAATGTTCTTTACAAAGAAGGTGAGGAACATCTTATGTCAGATCAGAGATGTATAATTTCTGTATTGATTGATCGTGTGCATTGTTCGTATGTTTCACATTTAGCGTTTTATGCTCTTACATGCGGCAAAAACTCTGTTTTGACATAATAATATGATGGGTCCAAGCTAAGCAAAATTTTATTGTTCTGATGGTGAAATTGACGACAGGGCATGGCGTTACAATTTCTGCTCCACATATGGTGAGGACGCCATTGGCAGAAAGGTGGAAGTTGCACAGTCGATAGTAGTTTTTTAATGTGGACAGTTAGAAGCTGAAGACTGACATAACTTCTAATAAGCCATTTGTATTACATTCTTTGGTAGCTTATACCTCAGATGAATTTAAACTCGAATTCTCCTCTCTTTGCAAAACCTTAGGAATAAAATTAATCGATATATATATTTGTGTCTGTATATCTCTCAGAAAGTTAGCTCGATGTGTTGCAGTCTCCTAAAACCGTGAGGCTGAAAGTGCTCAAAATATGTCAATGAAACTTTTAGTGCTATGCTTTGAATTGCATTATATCTTATCCTTATCAATCAATAGGGTTTAGACTTCTCTTTTTGGACTGATTTACCTTTTTGTGGAAGCTTTTTTTTCAACAGTTGAGCTGAAAACCTGCTCAAAGCTCAAGCCTAGCAGTGGTAGATTTTCAGAACGTCCCTTGAGTTTTTTAACCTAGCAGTTATTCTTGATGGATGATAAATTATTGATTGTCACCCTTATTTCTGCTCAAAGGTCCTCTTGTAACTTTTGCCGGTTCTTACTTTAAAGTACTTCCATGGGTATACAAAAAGGTGGACGGCTAGATCACGACAAATTAAATGGGTCTTCTACTTCGTTGTTTCCATTCTATTTTTTCAGGAAACCAAAAATGCGCAGTAGGACTCAAGGATGATCTTGCCTTACTAGATTGACAAATATTGAAAGTTTTAATTTACTTGAATATACACATTCATGGCTACTTGAGCAGCTTTGTCAGTGGCACTTTCTCTTCAACTAGTCATCCTTTTGGATCCTGTTTGTCATATGTAACACTGTGATTGCCATTGCTATGTAGGCCATATAAAAAGATCATTTTGGGTGTTGTGATTCTACATTGGGTGTATCTTTCTGATGACCAATGTTTTTATTTTGAGATCAGCTGCCAGAATGAAGTTCAATCTGAAGACATTAGTGAGCTATGTTTTGGATGTACATTAGTCTAGTTGTATGTATTTGTTTTTTCAGATTGCCTTGAATCATTGAAGACATGGTCAACAGAATTTTTTTTTTCCTACATAAGTGGCACTTTCCGTAAGCACACTCCCTTTTGCTATTGAGCTGCCCCTTCCTGGTCTTGTGGTGGTTGTCTGGTTCTCTCATAGTTCTGATTTTCCTACTGTTTCTCAAAGATTTTCTCAAGACATTAGCATGTTAAGCCTGCAAACACCCATGAGACTGATGATTCATCTCATAGTGTTTGTATGTCACATTATTAATGGAAAAATATGATGTATGAATGTACAAGCACATACTTTGGCTGTGGATGAAGATAAACATATATATTTATTAATATACCATCATCAATGAATTACTTGAAGCTCTTTAGAGCTGAGGTTGTCTTCTTAAGTTGACTGAAGAGTGACTTTGTCTGCCAAATATTGTTCCTTTGACAGTTGTATCTCACATCAACTCTGGAAAGTGAAGGTTAAGAAGCAAGTTGAGAAGCATGTAAGAAGACTCAAATTTGGGCCTTAGTATTTTAAAAAGAGCAGATAGTAGAAAATAATGGACACGTGTAAGAAGTCTTTTGACTTGCTACCCATACAAGGGGTCCTTGAGCATCAAGATGCAGAGGGCATACTTTTGTACGAAGCAATATAGAAATAGTATAAAATTTTGACGCAACATAGACATAGTATAGGATTTTGACTAACTGTGCTTACGTTAAGACAAAGAAACCTGGAAACAAGCCTTTTGTACTGTTCTTTCTGAGGCACACACCTTTGGGACTTATGGCAGTCATTTGTTGCTCTAAGTTTCTTAAAAGACTAGCAGCAGATGTTGGTGGACAAGGCTAGTAGCTAGAAAGGGAGTTGAAAAGGGCAATTTCCCAATATGAAAGATACATTTTGGACCAGATGTACTACCCTTTATAGTGAATGAGAGCTATGGAAGCATCTGGGGGCTCCTTTAGAGTGACTCCAACTTTGTTCCAGTAAAATTGTCATAGCATCCTCTCTTCCTGAATTAGGTACCTTACAACATTCTAACAATGTTAACGAGTGATCTTATCGTAGATTTTTTTCAATAATGGAAAAATGTCCTCTCTGCCTTATGTCCTTTCTTGGTGATGGTTTGTTGCTCACTAAGGAAAAAAATCATCGGCTCATGTGTGGTCTAGTGTGCCTGGGTTGGGATTGCCCACCCATGTATTCCCTGCCACACGTGGGTGGGATACCTGGCCCGAAGGTCTGCTAAGATAAAAAAATAAAAGAGGAGGAGAAAATTCCACTGTAAGAGCTTACGAAAGATGACATGCATGTGAAATGAATTATTTGTATCATCTGATTTTCATTTAATGTGTACATGGGTGTACAAGATTTGAAGAATGTATAGTAACTGTGCACCAAGTAGTTCACAATACAGTTCAATTCAGATGGAAAAAAGAATGAGAATACCAAAGACATGTATGGGTAACTTTGTCCTGTTTGAAATTTGGATGCAGCATGGTTACTGTCTCTCTCTCCTTGCTGATCATCTTAAGCCTGGCATGTCGGTACTTGACATAGGCTCTGGTTCAGGCTATTTGGCAGCTATTTTTTCCCTGATGGTGACAATACAATCAAACCTTCTCTTTTTGTATTTTATTTTTCCCAGAAGCCTTACATTCACAATTTTCCATATGATATGACCTTATGTATTCCAAATTTTCAGCAGACTCTGTTGGTAGAATGTGAAGTTACTATATTCAGAATTCTCATCTATATATTTGCTACTTCCTATGCCAATGTTTGCTAGACAAGAGTGGGCTGGTAAGGAAAATTTTGACCTTTAAAAATTTGATATCCTAAGAGAGAGATTGAGTGGCAGTTAGATATTTTGTGTTTCATACCAAGAATGATGTATAAATGGCACCTCCATTTGCATATATATATATATCACAGTGGCATGTGGTACCGCCATTATACCGCCATTATGGTACCGCGGTACCATAATGGTGGTACTGCAGTTATGGTGCCGCCCAAAAATCCGCGGTACCAGGGCGGCACTATAATAAAAAAAAAAATAAAAAATTCCTGTGTTATTTTCGCAAATTTTTTTTTTTTTTTGGTACCACGGATCAGTATGGATCTGCGGTACCACAGTGGATCCGCGGTACCGGGTACTGCTGGATCTATGATATATATATATATATATATATATATATATAGAGAGAGAGAGAGAGAGAGAGAGAGAGAGAGAGAGAGAGAGAGAGAGAGAGAGAGAGAGAGAGAGAGAGAGAGAGAGAGAGAGAGAGAGAGCATGATTGGTGTTTGGATTCAAAGGTTGGTGAAAATGGAAGATCTGTTGGAATAGAGCTGATTCCTCAGTTAGCAGAGAAGTCTATTGAGAGTATTAGACGTGGTCCTGCATCAAAACTTTTGGAGAGTGGTCAACTGGCTATTCATGGTATCATCTTGCATTCTACTTGATTTGGTTTGTGCTCTTTATCAATAAATTGTAGACGTGAGTGCAGATGGTGAAAAATTGCTAATCAATCATACATATATACATACTTATGATTACTTAGATGAGTTTAGGATACACTACACAACATATACCATATACATCTGCCAACTTAATCCATGACGTACTGGTTGGTTCTGATCTCTCCATAACTGATGTATATGCTTAACATATGCTCTACCAGTATGGTGCCCTGGTCCTCGATAGTGGATATTCTATTCCACTTTTGTGTTTTGGACAGCTGAGGAAGTTGTGACAGAACATAAAGTAAATTCTATATGCTGGTCTTTTTTTCGCGAAGAGTAGGCTTTTAATCTTTAGACCAGGTTCTTAAATTGCAGCTATGACCTTCATACATATAAAAAAGGATGTATCTATCATTTATACAGAGGATCTAAGTGTATTATGATCATTATGAATGAGATGTTACGTATAATTAATAAAATATTGGGCTACTGTTCGCTGTTTTCTGAACTATTTTCAAGTCCATATCTGTAACTTCATATATTTTTCAATATAGAGAGTTGTAAGCATATGCAACCTAAAACTAAATGCAAATAGACATTGATGCACAATAGATATACTGTTGGACAAAAGTGACACACAAATCGATCTGTAGATAGTAAAGGATAGATGAAAATAATTATCTGTTTATGGGTTAGTGTTGCCTCGAGTGACTAGGAGCCATTTTTATTTTTTCTATGAGGAAGTAGGGACACCAGTTAACTGGCATTGCTGTTTATTGCAATTAGCTTTCATTATAACTGGTCTTTCCTTCGCCTCCAGAGAAGTGCTAGAAAGTCAGCATGCTAATTACTGCACAACTACTTTTGGGCCTTGATGATGTGAATGAGGATGCCATGACATATAGTCCATGCCGTTACACATCATGGACCATGTAGATTCATATTGATAGGTTACCAGCCGATTCAAATCGGACCGATTCAACTGGTTCAATCCGATTTGAACCGGCCTGTCGGAAAACGGTTCAAACCTGATTTTTTTTTTGGTTTTTTGGGTTTTCTTTTTTTGTCTTGTTCGAACCGGATTTCGGTTCGAACAGGCTCCGAATGGTTCAAACGATTCGAACCACGGTTCGTGCAACTATATATGGAACACAACACTGTGACTAGAAAAGTGCTGTTTTCCTTCTGAGGGCACAGATTTTAGAAAGAGTTGCACTAACTTGTTCGTTGTAAGCTACCTCTAGGCTCTGTACTCCTCTACTCTAATACCTTAGAATCAGGTAATGATTTTTTTACCTAGATGCTGGTTGAATTAGAACATGTTTGATTAATGGTTTTTGGCTATAGAGTTACAGCTCATTGAAACTTCTAGACTATCATAGGAGTGACTTAACCCCTAACCAATGTTGCAGGCCATGTTCCGGAACGTGATTCGGGATTTCCCATTAGACTTTCTTGGAACGCAAATTTTTTTGGTGCCAAACTCGGTATCAAATGAAAGTTTTTTTTGAGAGCAGTTCATTTATGTAGTTTGCCAAGAGTTTCAAGACCAGTGCGGTCCAGTTTTGGGCCATTGAGTGATTTTCTACCCTGGTTTTCAATTGAGTGTGTATTGGGTGAAATGAAATCATATGAAATTGTACTAAATGACATCAAACTTGACGACGGTTATGAAGCATAAGCACCGATCGCATAGCTTGCCACAAAAATGTGAATAAGCTCAATATCAACAAAAATGAGCACATTATACAGTGCCAATGCCAAAGCATGATACGCCAAGTTGTTGTTTTGTAAATGAATGAATAGAGAACCATAGCAAACCATTGAAACCATATTGAATCTCTCTCTCTCTCTCTCTGGAGATATCATCAGGTTTTCTGATAGAGGACATATATTATTATTGGTAGGGGGATAGGGACATCATACCAAGGTATCCAAAAGCCCGAGAAGGTAGAACTGTATCAGCAACAGGAAGCCAATAAGGAAACTGGAAAAGAGATGGACACTCATTGTGAATATACACGTAACCATCAACCATATGTGCACACTCAGTGATATAGGTGCCCCAAGAAAAGATAGCAACATCAGAAGACCAACACCAAGGAGTAGGAACATAAGCAGGATGACAAGCACGTTGTAACTAGAACATAAAGAGATCATCCTGATAGCGGAGAAATGTGCACCAGCATGGTCAAAAGCCCATGGTATCCATAAGGCCCATGAGACATTCTGTAGATGAGGATGGGCCTATCACAGGTTACGGAGAGTACTTTTTACAGTTAGGAGAAGCCCACGACCTTGCCATTTCAATGGCCTCGCCAGGTGGCCTTCTTCCAGTGACTTTACTGTCATCCTCACAGCGGCGGCCATAGTGTAGTAGACTACCTCATGGGATCACCCTCTCTTCTCCCTCATATTACTGCCTTCACCATCACATGTACTACTCTATCTGATCATTCATTTCTCTCTTTCCATTTAGGAACACAACGCACGGTCACTCATACTTCCCACCCATCTTTTCCTCGTGCCCCAAATATCGCTTTGAGAACTCATACATTCCCTTTTAAAACCCAAGTCAGCCTTGGTATGATGATGAATGCCGCCAACTTCATAACCATCTTAAACATGCTTATGCCAACTCACTTCCTTCTATTCGTGACATAAACCGTACTTATTGAAACACACTCCACCGTAAAAGGAAGGCCTATGATATCAAAGAAGGGAGACGACTTATTAACCCTCTCTTTAGTTCTTCTTCGGGGCCCTTTTGGCGTGAATTCATCCCTCGTGCTCCTTCTCCCACCTTGACCGACCTATATACATGGGCAGATTACGCCAAATCTCTAAATATTATTGACACCACTTCTCCCATCATCATCTCACCCCGTCCTGCGTCCTTCAATTTATTCACCCCCAAAATGATATCTGATTCCATGAATTACCTCAATAGTTGTTGTGCCCGTGATATTGAAGACTTAGAAGCAGAACTTCTTATCCATGCGAAAGATATACTGTGATTTAGGGCTTCCCCACCTCTTGGTGTACTAATGTCATACATCCCATTCACAAGGGAGCTGATCCCATGAAGCCAGAAAACTACCACACTATTATGGTTGGACACATTATGGCAAAGGTTTGTGGCTCGGTTCTTCAGACGACAATCAGTAGCGAAGCCGAGCTCAAGCGTCTACATGCTTTGGGGCAGGCAGGGTTCCGACCTCATTACTCCACATCAGATCATATATTCACCTTGAGGGCTATTATTATCCAGAGAGTGGGTATATTGTTGTTTTGTGGATTCACGTAAGGCCTTTGACTCTGTTCCGCGACACCTTCTATCACAAAGCTATCTGAATTCAACCCAAAGCACACCCAAGTAGGCTCCAAAATATCCACTTTATTGATTTCTCTCAAAGTACATGGCAAACTATCCCACATAAACACACAAGAGCACTGCTGCTAAGTCTCCTCCCAGCCACCTGCTGCATAGATTATGATGAGGAATGCCTCTCTCTAGGCTCACTTATACACAATCCTCAAGCACCCACTTAACCTTGACCCTTTCCGAACGTCGACACATGGCAAGCCTCATGCACAATCGACACTTGCCACTTGGCAGTACCCTGACACATTGGTAAGCGAGTAGGACCATCCAACCCGTGTCACTCATGCACTGGACCAAGTGTCCCAATGAGCATATGACACGTGCCCCGTTGACCGGTCAACTCTCCTACTTTTAAGGAGGTCAGTCTAGCAGCCTCTACATTAAGACCCAATACCCTATACCAAATATAAGCAGGACAACAAGTTACCAAAAAATTGTTATTTACATTTTTACAAAACACCACAGGCTGGTGTGAGCCATGTTAATATTTACAAATTTACAATTTACAAGTCTGACGTGTTCACACTGAGGCAACATAACATTCCTTCCCTCCTCAAGGAACAACCAGGTGCATCAATCTTAAAATGGGTTGAAATGAAATGAGCCATTTTTGTGAGTCTGTCAATCACAACCATTATGTTATCATGTTGAAGCTGCGTATGAGGCAAGTGTGTAATAAAGTCCATCGATACACTCTCCTATCTTTCCTCTAGAATAGGCAAGGGGTGTAGCGATCCAGGAACTTCAATCCACATTTAAAATAATGTGTCACATAATTATGGACATCTTTATTAATCTTAGGCCACCAGAAACTATGTTGGATCAACTCACTAGTCTTATCCACACCAGGATGGCCTACACTAGGGCTATTATGACATGAATGCAATATTTTCCTGCGTAGCTCCTCCCAAAGCTGGAATGAGAAATTTGCCATTCCTCTTAACAAAATTATCTTCTATGGTATACTTAAGATAAGTGCGAGCAAAGGGAATAGAGCTCTCCTCCTGAGACTTTGCATGGCCACGAATCACCTCAAGCTCCACTCTCTTACACTGAGGATCCTCTAGTTGAGCCTTCTTTATCTCAACCAATAGGACATTTTCAATGACCACAAATGACATTTGATACACTATCCGAGACAAAGCATCAGGCACTCTATTTTCTACCCCTTTCTTATACCGAATTTCCATCTAAAATTCTTGCATAACTTTAGACCATCTCACCTGTCGGCCTCTGAGATCGAGCTGTTTGCAGAAATACCTCAAGGTATCATGATCAGTGTACACATAAAACTCGGATCCGTACAAATAATGCCTCCATACGTTTAGCGCATGGATTATGGCAAACAACTCTTTCTCATGATTGGGTAATTCCGTTGTGCAGAGGTGAGCTTCTTGCTCTCGAAGGCTACAGGCCTTCCCTCCTGCATCAGCACTGACCCTACAGCAATGTCACTCTCATCCGTATCAAGGATATATGGTTTTAGAGGGTCAACAATTTTTAGAGTGACGCACTCAACGATAGCTTGTTTTAACTGATCAAAGCTTGCTTGCTACAGTTCAGTCCACTCACCAAACTTGTTCTTTTGAGTTAGATTTGTCAAAGGTGCTGCGATACGGGAGTAATTCTTAACATATTTTCTATAAAACACTGCCAATCCTAGAAAAGACTTGGCACAGGCCACACAACGATTTAGGATCCGGTCTTACTCCATCAGCAGTCACAATATGACCTAGATACTCAATTTCCTTTTTAAAACGTTTGCTCTTTTTTGCATTAGCAAACAATTTGTTTTCCCTCAAGGTAGACAACACAGTCCTAAGGTGGGTCACATGCTGTTTTGGCCTCACCTGCACTGTAAGTCAAAATATCATCAATAAAGTTTACAACAAACTTACCCATATACAGTTTGAGTACATCATTCATCAACATCATGAATGTAGCTGGGGCGAACCAAAGAGATACTCATAATGACCAAACCGAGTTCGGAAGGCAGTTTTATGAACATCCTCTTCACGAACTCGAACCCGGTGATACCCACTCTTCAAGTCTATCTTACTAAATATAGTGGCACCGTGAAGAGCAAATCATCAATACGTGGCATAGGATATCGAGGCTTGATAGTAATCTTATTAAAGCGTCGATATTCCACACACATACGCCAAGATCCGTCCTTTTTTACTAGAATGAGTGGTGAGGCAAAAAGGTGAGAAGCAAGGCCTAATCTACCCATGTGCAAGATAGTCCTCTAGCATCTTCCTCACCTCCTCTTCCTCTCTCAAACTCATTCTATACGGTGGTCTATTTACAGGATAGGATCCGAGAATATGCTCAATCTTATGTTCAACATTCCTATTAGGCGGTAATGCAGATGCAAATCATCAGTAAACACATCTGCAAACTCACTCCTAATTTCACGGTCTAGGTTAGCTGAAGTATTGTCTTGCAATTGCCACATGCTACTCTCACTAGTACTAGTAGTCATATAGCTGAAAACAAACATACATACCTTCACAGCTTACCTTACGCAACTGCGTAGCTAAGACCAGTGGTCTTGGAGGCACATCCCGCTCACCACGGATGGAATGAAGCTTACCACCATGCTGAAACTCATACACATGGGTATTCCAGGCTATGTAAGGCTTCCGCATCGAGTGCCAAGACATCCCCAGAACGACATCAAAGCGCGCCAAACGAGTTATCTCAAAATCCAAGTCCTTAGAATAACTCTGAAATTTGAATAGTTAAAAGGCATACTCACAACCCTCATTTCCCAAATCTTTGTACCCTTTCCATCAGCCATCTCGACTGTGTACTGGTACTTGGACGATTGTGTGCTCACTTTTAACTTCTTAACAAGAGTTGAATTTATGACATTATGCGAGGACCCAATGTCAAATAGAACTAAAATACTTCTACCACAAAGTTGTCCACGCATAACTATCAAAGAAGTGTCAAGAAACTGATACCCATGCTGTGCCGCTTTCGATAGTGTCACTGGAGGAGCCGTGTCCACCTTCCGCACCACAGAAACATTCATCAAACGAGGAACATCAGGATTAGCCTCTTGCAAGAGATGAGACAATGCATCAGCAACAGTGTTAGCACGACCGAGACGATACAATATAGAAAAATCAAAAGACTGTAAAAATTGCAACCAACGAAACTGACGATCACTAAGATCATGCTGAGAAAAGAGATAACGTAAAGACTGGTGATCAGTAACAATGTCAAACGGAACTCGATAGAGATAATGGCGCCACTTCTTAAGAGCATAGATAATAGCAAGAAGCTCTTTCTCATGCACAGAATAACGTTGCTCATAAGAGCGAAGACGACGCGACTCATAAGCAATAATGCATTGTGACTGGCGAAGCAAAGCACCCAAACCAACATTACTAGCATCAGTCTCAACACTAAACTTCTGATCAAACTGGGGTAAACACATAATGGCAACATCAACAACAACATGACGAAGAGTATCAAATGCTGACTGACAATCAGAAGTCCAAAGAAAAGTACGAGACTTCTTCAAAAGTGCATGAAGAGGAGCTGCAATAGTGGCAAAATGAGGAACGGGACGACGAAGGTGAGTGGCTAACCCAAGGAACATACGAACATGATGAACATCAGTCGGAATAGGCCAATCCTGGATGGCCTGAACCTTACGAGGATCCAGACGAATGTGCCCATCACAAACAAGAAACTCGATCTCAGCAACAACAAAAGAACATTTAGACAACTTAGCAAATAATTGGTGATGGACAAGTAACTGAAAAATAGAGGAAAGGTGGGAAACATGCTCATCATCAAGAGTCTGGCTAAAAATAAGAATATCATCAAAATAAACCAAGACACAACGACCAAGAAGCGGACGCATGATGTTATTCATCACATTTTTGAACGTAGGAGGGCCATTAGTAATACCAAAAGGAAGCACACGAAAGTCATGTAAACCAAGATGAGTACGAAAAGTAGTCTTATGTTCGTCAGAAGGGTGCATCCTAATTTGGTAATATCCAGAACAAAGATCTATATTAGAAAAGATCTTAGAGGTACCGAGCTGGTCAAAGAGGTCATCCATGTGCGAAATAGGGTACTGATTACGGATAGTCAACTTATTTAAAGCATAGTAATCAATACAAAGACATTTGGTACCATCTTTCTTACTAACAAGGAGAACAGGGGCACCAAAAGGGCTATGACTAGGAACAATGAGACTCTGATCTAAGTAATGAGTTAAAAGAAGTTACAAACATGTTCACAAATCCTATGTGGGCTGGATTTTCACAAAAGCGAAGAGAATAATCAAGCCATGTAGTAGGAAATGCTCAAAGGCTGCCAGAAGATCAGCAGTCCACCATAGGGCTTCAATCTGCTATCTTATAGACTCCAAATCTGCCAGCAGATCACCTACAGTAGGGCGCTGGCTCTCCAAGAATGCATCCAACCCTAACTGAAGATGCCAATGATGCCAAATCCCACACAAGCCTCAAAAGCAACTGCTCTGATACCAAACTATCACACACAAGCTCACAAACCTAAGTAAATACAGAGAATCACCCAGCAAATTCCTCACTTTATTTTTCTCAAGCAAATGTACATAGATCAACAAGCAAACATGATAGCTCTGCTGCAAGTCTCCTCTCAACCATAACTGCATAGGAATACCATAGGGAATGCCTGGCAAGGCTCACACTATATCCTCTCAAGCACCCTTTAACCCTGACACATCCCAACGTCGACACATGGCAAAGTCCATGCACAGTCGACACTTGCCACTTGGCAGTACCCTGACACATAGGCAAGCTAGTCGGTGAACAGTCTGACATGTGTCACTCATGCATTGGACCAAGTGTCCCAATGAGCATATGACACGTCCTGTTGACCGTCCGACAAGTGTCACTCATGCACTAGACCAAGTGTCCCAGTGAGCATATGACACATGTCACGTTGACGATCAACCCTTCCTGCTTTTTAGGAAGTTAGTCCAACAGACTCTCATGAGACCCAGTACCCCATTGGCCATCTTGGAATTAGTCACTAAAACAAATATTTACATTGCAATTTACAATTGTCTCTATAGGCTGGTGACTTAGCCATTTACAATTTACAATTTACATTGGGCAAGGGATTCAAAGTACATGCGACACTCACTTCTTCAAGTTCTTGTAAAAATTGTTTAGATCACTCTACATATATACGAATGCTATTTGGCTGGAAGAACAAAAGCCGCTTCATAGGAGGCCAATAAAAGTAAGGTTTTAATCGAGCAAAAGGCTTCTGGAAATCGTAATGACCACCAATCCGAGAATAATGAGAATCAGATAACTGTCTAGAATGAATATCGGATAGAGTAGGAACACATAGAGCTCGATATGATATAAGCGATGATCGACAAGAGAGTAAACCTGATGGCAAAGAGAAGATGAAGGCTGAGCAGTAGGATAAACATTGCGAAAGTCAGGGCAAGTAGAACATGCAGTTTGGGCATTGGCACCCATGTTACTCTTACCAAGACGATAGTGCAAATGGTAATGAAAACCCTCCACCTCTTGATGATCCTATTGAGTGTTTAGCTCAACTTGCTTATGCTACTTGGTCTGGCACTCTTGGCTCTTGTCATATTCGTATATGTGTCCGTATTACGCATCTTGAGTTCATTACATTGGTCGATATTGGTAGTACGCATTTTTTTATTAGTCAGACAGTTGCTACTTGCATTCATGCTCATACCATCCCTGTTTCCCACCCACTTTGTGTTGAAGTAGCCAGTTCCTTGTTGAGCGGTACGATACAATATTATCCTTGGTGCTGATTGGTTTGCCTCTTTAGGAGATGTTACTATCAACCTGGCTGAACAACGTATCTCTGTCCTGGTTGATAATTTTCCTTTTGTTTTTCTTGCTATCAATTCGACTGTTGATTATAACCTTATCACTACCTATCAATTTATTCGTAGCCTCCCTAAGTCTCACTGTGCTGCTCTTTATGTGTCCCACATTACTACTACATTGCCTACTCCTGTTCCTATCCCTCCAACTATTTCTGACTTACTCAGGACATATCATTCGATTTTTGACTTACTCACGACATATCAATTCGATTTTTGCTGAACCTTCTATGTCACCTTTACATTCTATCTACCATCGTACTGATCTTGTTCATGGTGCCTATCCTACTTCGCAACAGATAGATGGAAGAATTGTCGGGATCAACTTTCAAGAACCTCATGGACCTGTAAAGTAGCAGATGGATGTAGATGGGGACAATTACGATTGAGATGATCAGGGCTACGACAACCAAAACAAAGGTTCTTCGAACAAATTTTGTTCTTCTCTTGGGAGGAATAGCATTAAGAAACAACAATATGAGGAGGGCGCGTAGAAGGAATTGAAGGAGAGGATTGAGAAACATAAGGGAATGACACGAGAGGAGTCCTATTGCAAGATGGGAAGTTTGTCGAAACCTGTTCCTTGATGGATATAGTCAACTTGATCTTAGTTTAGATTGAGATTTGTGTGGTTGATGCAAGGAAAGAAATTCATGCTAACAATATATTTGGGTTTATCTCCGGTTGAGATTTTTTGGTTGTGAAATAGCACTCTTTGAGAAACATTTTCTCTTAGAAGATAACCAAGTTGCAGGATTCTCGGTTATGAAAGTGTTGTGTACAGATCAGGATATCTGTAGAGATATGCTATGGGGATCATTAAAACCTTTTGCACAAATTTCTAATCCTGTGGATCTACAAAGTATTCTTTGAACTAAGTTTATTTGCATGCATAAACTAGTTGTTGGTACATAGGCATATTGATGAGAATTGTGTTGAAACAATTTCTCGCTGGATTATAGTAATTTCTCATTGAGAATTGCTTATTGACCTAGAATTGATTTAGAATCAGATTAAATGTGGTGTTTTGGTACCACACCGAGACATTTAAATATTTTCTAAATCCGATACAACTAACCGAGTCATGAGAGTTACTTTTGAGTTAGCTGTGGAAAATCAACAATAGTAATCTTACTTATGGATATTATTGGTGAAAGGTATTGCTTATAAGTCACATCATTTATGAGTCATTTTGGATTCATTT
Source organism: Diphasiastrum complanatum (assembly GCA_029204225.1). NCBI lineage: Eukaryota > Viridiplantae > Streptophyta > Lycopodiopsida > Lycopodiales > Lycopodiaceae > Diphasiastrum > Diphasiastrum complanatum. The sequence goes on from MU834689.1 coordinate 18,152, forward strand.
ACTGATGGGTGTGCATAGAATACACGAGGGCCTTATCTTTTCCCGTTTGGAATTGATGGATTGCTATCCCGGAAGACTCAGGAGAGTTGGATAGTTGTTTGCCAAAAGTTAGAACTTCACGTAATGAGGTTCCGATAAATCTTAAGTTATTCTAGATTAGAACTTAAGAGGAAAATCTAGAGTATTCTAGATTGGGACCCTAACTTTGGAATGACAATTTATGCGGTGTCTAAAGTAAGGGCGTTTTTTAGATTACAATCCTTATATTGGCACTGTGTGTGAGTTGTAAAAGTCTGGAACTTTCCAGATGGAAAGGACTTTGTGAACAGCTCATGTGTCTTTTAGGATTTGTAATACACTCTTATGATTGGTATGGTCTTGGGAATATGGAGAGTTGGGATTGGTAAAACATAACTCAGATTCTAGGAAATACCTAATCCATAGGAGAGGATAGTATTCATACCCCAGATGAATAAACAGTTAGTGGAATTTTGGTACGACTGATCACCTTACCAAATCGGGCATAGACCAAGAAGTTATAGAGTGTCTGTTTAGGCTTTGCGGATTACCAAAGTGACATTATGAACATTCGCGATTCGAAGTTCACTGGTCACTTTTGGTGGCCGTATTTGCTAAATTAGAGATGACTCTGAACTTAAAGTTCTTCTAATCATTGGTAGTTGCCTTCTTTTATTAGGTATAGGACAAGAATCCGATGAATTATGATTGACGGATCATAGTTCAGATTCTAGTTATACTTGATTGTTTAAAAGAAGGATTACCTGGGTGATCAGAAGATCAATTAAGATATGTATTCATATTTTCTTAACAATCTCCTCGGAGAGGAAGTTATCTTTGATGGAGATTGAGTTATAGTAAGCATTTGGCTATCGGTCATAGCTCGTGCGTGCTTACGTATAGTTTTAAACCTATATCACCCATTGCGGTAGAGACTCGGGCGTTCAAGTTTCAGGAAGTAGCGGATTTCCTACATGATATGCGAGAAATGCTACGGATTGCACGTGCGAATGTGTACCCAGGATGGGGACCGACATTATGCAAGCCTGAAAAGATCACCGAGAAACTTCCAAGTGGGGGTTTGGGTATTTTTTGAGAATCTCGATAAACTCAAAGTGTAATGCGTACCGACTTGCATTACTAATCATCCCCTAGATATAGAGGACTGTTTAAGATCTTGAAAAAGATCGGATCCTTAGCTTACCAATCGGAACTCCCGGATGGATCTCATGTGCATCCCGTATTTCACGTAAGCTGTCTTTGAAAGAGTCTACGTGAATGAGAGCATCTTGGATTTGGAGATCAGTTGAACTTGTTGGATGAATCATCGGGTGTATCTCGTCTTGAACCCAAAAAGATCTTGAATACAAGAACTAAACGATTGAGAAATTGTATAGTTACCGAGTATCTGGTTCGATGGAGGGGATGTACAGACGATGATGATTCCTGGTAACAGGAAGGAAGCTTAAGGAGGAACTTTCCCAGTTTTAAGTTCTGAGGACAGAACTTGAATAAGGGGGGAAGAATGTCATGCCCATTACTGGTCTCGGGTAGCGTATCCACGCTAGGGACCGGTAGACCAACAACCCGTAAGTTAATTGTGACTATAAGGGAATTGGGGCCCTTATGTGTACATGGTCATAATTAATGGTTGTAGGCCTAAATACTTGATGGTGGATTGGTATGGGTCTATTAGTGAGTCATTGGGGAATTGGATGACGTGGCCCAGATAGGCTGCAAAGGTGTCCAGTGAGGTGTCACAATGCACTACTAGTGGTGCATGGGCCTTGGAGGGTATAAGTATACCTATTGGGCTCTCACTAGTGTATGCTTGATAGCATGACCGGTGGCAGGATGCTGCTGGTGTGATGCCACACTCCTCTTTGTGATTGATCCATAGCTTGGGGGCTAGATCCGTTCGATCTAGGTTTGGTTGGGTGGGTTTGTCCACCATCAGGTTCCCTTGTGTTGCTTGTGATTGGCATGCTTAGAATAGGATCCTTGGATTGAGGACTTTATAGGTGGGGGGGCGTTTACGTGGTGGAGGGCGGAGGGGGGGGGGGAGAGAGAGAGAGAGAGAGAGAGAGAGAGAGAGAGAGAGCTTTATTAACGTCTTTTGGGCACCCATGGGTGCATAAGACCAAAAAGAAAATATGTACAAGCAATAGTGGGAGCATCATCCATAGGAGGACGTGGTTGTAAAATGCTATGAACTAGCTACGAATGAAAGTAGAACAAAGTAGAAGTGAAATAAGCCCACAACCCGGGCTAGGTATAACAAAAGAACTACAGAAAGAGTACCAATGCCCACAACCCGGGCCAGGTGGAGAATAACTACATATTAGCGAAAGTAATTGTGAAGTTTTTGCTGAGTGGAGTGTACAGTGGGCCCTGATGGAGGCAACTGGCGACTACATCTGGGCTTTTTCTATGGTGGCACAGGGGTAGGAATCTCATCATCAGAGTCATCAGCATGTGCTCGAGTCCGAAAGAAGCCAGTGAGAAGCAGTTGCTGGGAGTCTAAACCCCAGGTGATTTGGTACAGGTAGATGAGACTGACAGAGAGTAAGCATCTCACGAAGAAGAAGTCCCAAGCAACAAGCATCAAGATAGGAGACAAAACTGCGAAGTGTATGCGGGCCATCGTGAAAGAGACAATAATACCTCCCCTGTATCTCATAATACAACGGACATCTGAGGAGGAAATGGGCTTCATCTTCCACCTCCTGCAACGAGCACAAGCGACATAAACGCTCCCATGCACGACCGACCTCAATAGCAAGCTGATGAGAGGAAATGCGCAACTGTCCAAGACGATAGCACAGGCCGTGTGATAGGGGCTATGAGAGATAGAGCGACAACAATGGAAAACTAGAAGGATCTAGAAAGAGGAAGTGTGTCTGGTAATAGCTCACTTGAATGCGGGAAGGTGGGAGGGAGCTCCAATTCTGCTGCATATATCGACGAAATAAATAGCCTCGGATTTATGAATGTGTACCACGAGGAAGATCCACGATAGAGATGCCCAGATGTTATAAGAGATCAGACGCCTGCTGGTACCAAGAGAGCTTGGCATGGGAATCAGCTAGGACATGTGAAGAAGTAACCGCTGCAACTATGTATCTATCCGGGTGAGATGCACGAATCTCCTGAATCCGCTGAAGCCCTCGAGGATGATCAGAGGAGTAGCAAACTCAGCACATAAGATATCATGAGGGGTGGTAGTCTTGGCACATATCATGCGGCCCAACATAGTGGCCTGAATGCAGGAAATGCCTGCCCAGTCCCGGAGAGAAAGTCCTGGCAACCATATCTCGGAGGCATACATCACTGCTGGAACCACCCGTGTGTGAATCAACTGGCATCTAGTAGCGGGATCAAAAATATTATTCATTGTACAACCACGCTCGAACTGGACCAATGCTGAAAGACTGGAGGAAAAGTGGGCAAATGCAACTTGGCGGAAACCTAGAAGGGGCGCAGTAAACAGGACTCCCAAGTAAGTATAAGAGGCAACATTGTCAACTTCCTGGCCATCATAGAAGAATTGATAATTGTGAAGGCTCTGTCGATTGGTGTTGAAAATCATGATCTTCATCTTTTTTAAGTTAACCGAGAGACCCCAAGCAACACAAAACCGATGTAAGACCTGTAAGTGACACTGCTACCCTTCTGGTGAGGGAGAAAGCAGGACAATGTCATCAGCATAAAGCAGAATAGGGATGAGCAAATGAGCCAACGGGCAACCATCTCCACCTTCTTCACGAATGAGGCGCTCAAGATCATCAATATAAAGTGCAAACAACGGAGGGGACAATGGACAGCCTTGCTTGACACCAACAGTGCTACGGTGTGACTGCCACCAAATGGGTGCCAACTATATGCAGAGGAGGATGGCCACTGAAGAAGACCGTTAAGGATAATGAGACCGTGTGCTTGAGCCAACCTCAGAGGCTGTTCCCCAAAAAACATAGCCGTCGTTGATGAGTCCTGAGAAGCACAAGAGGTATCCAACGGACGAAGAGAGAGTGTGTCAGCATAGAACTCAGTCTGGCGAGCGGCTGACGTGCGTTAAAGTCCCCTGCAAGCAATATGTAACCCTGTAGAAGGAGTCTAGCAACGCTGTCAGAAAGGGCCTGAAAAGGATCACCTCCCAAATCCATAAACCCCCCAAGGTGTGGGGAGCAAAGTAGCACGTTGCAACAAACAAGTCCTGGTCCAGCCCCAAGAAGGATGCAGTAATCTGAAGCCACAAGTAATAGCCATAAGTATCCGGAGGCACCAATCGAATAGAAGGAGTATACACCGACCTGTACAAACATGCAACTCCACCAGAGGCCCGAAGTATCCTGCCCTGTGTAGCATAGGTCGTGGAGCAGAAATCCACTGAAAACCAGAAATGTGCGGAAGTGGGTGTGTGGAAGACTCGTATGTCTCTGCAAAAAGTAAAAATCAGCCGAACACAGATAGGTGTCAAGATCAGCCGCTATAGAAGAGGTGGAGAGGCCGCCGTAGTTCCAAAAACCGAATGTGACGCTAGGGCTATCGGGTTGCTCCCAAGCCCGAGTACCCCAACTTCCTATTGACGCTTGGAGAAAAAGCGCGGGCTGCCATTTGTGAACTGTTTTGTCCTTGCCTCCTGAATAATAGTTTTACGCTGTAACCATTGGTAGTGAGTAAGGTCATCATCTATGTAAATCTGAGAGCCTTGGAAAGTACGAAGCACATGAAGAATTGTCTGCCAGTCGTCCATAGTTTTGAATTTGACAAATAATACCTTCGGATCATGTTGGAGGCGCCAAGCATACTGGATACGTGGAACTGAGAGCCCTATGCATGAAGTAAACAAAGAGTTAACTTGGTCCAGTGCTGTGCCCTCAGTAGGAAGACCCCGGAATCTTAAGTTGAGCTTTTTGTCATCCTGGCATTGTTGTTTTGCCAAGACGCCTTGTACCGTGGTGTTTAAGGAGGGTGCTATAGAAGACGAAGAGGTGGTAGATGATCTCAGAATAGAAGCCCATGATTTAGTCTCACGTGCTTCTTGCTCGAGAGTAGGTACCTTCTGTACATGTTCCACCATCTCATGAAGCCGCTGTTCAAGAACGAGAATCCGGGCAGTGCACTCAACAGTGTCATGTATTTGGCGCTCAAGTAGGGGAAGCTTACTCATGGATGCCTTAGTATCCTCAACAACACGGGAGATATTAGGGAGGATGTCCCTCTGCAAAGCACTAAGCGCACGAAGAGAAGCAATTGCAGTCTGTTGAGAGTGAATCGTGGCAGTCTTAGTAAGGAAATCCACACGAAGTTCATTGAGTTTTGATAGAAAAGCGGCAAATTGCTTAGAAATGTACTCATTCAGCGAGGAGATGTTCTCAGGAGTGGTGTGCCACGTGTAGGTGTGGCATGTGTCTCTCATAGCAGCTGAGGATGAAGCAACGACCTGTGGCGGTCGAGCGCTGACAGAATCGGTAGGCATAGTGGATGCAATTTCCAAAGTACGAAGACGTTTGCGAGAACCTGTAGACATAAACTTCTTAGCATGCTTTGTGCACAAGACAAAGCCTGGAGGCAGGCGAAATGAAGCCGTAGGATGATTTGCAAGATAGAGATCAGAGAGGCAGCAAAACCCTAATCAAGTAGTTTTACGGAACTGAGCGTAACTTTTTCATACGAAGTCCGATTGACCCGATTCAGATCAAAGGTAAGACAGAGCACTACACAGTCGTCAGCCTGTATTTGCAGTACGGTACGGATCCGTACGGACTATATGGATTTTATAGGCTGCATAAATTAAGTTCAAGAAAAATCAAATTTTCAAAACTCAAACTGTTGAGGATCTATTGCAAAGGATAGCAGCAATGAAATCTTGAGAAACAGCTTAGAGTAGCTAAAAGTGATGCAAGAAAGTGTCATGCACATAAAAGGTAGATCTAGCCACATAGAAAGTTAGAAAGAAGTGAGAGTTGCATAGCAGTGAGGAGATGAAGATGGCTGCGTGGAGATAAAGATGGAAGCGTGGAGAGAGAGAGAGAGAGAGAGAGAGAGAGAGAGAGAGGGAGAGAGAGAGAGAAAACCCAGGTGAATCCTTCGGGGGCAGTTAGCTCTCCCAAGGGAAAGCTAAACGCCCTCCAAAAGGCTGTTGTGTCGTTAGGTAGGTCATAAGATAAACCTGGAAAGTCTTCTTATTCAAGCATTTTATTGGCAATAAGGCATAATCTGCTTCTTAAGAAACCGTTTTTCTGAAAAGCGTTGATTAGGGTTTGCAGTTCATTGAGAAATGTCTCCAGTTTGTTGCAATGATAGATGGCTGCGATAACTTGAGATATAATAACCTTGTACAAATTGTAAATGGGTCTATCAGATGAAAGATGTATGTATTGCAAAAAATGAAAGGGTAACTCCTTTCTTTTAGTCACTCATATGCTGGTACATGTTTTACCCTGTATCTGTCAATAAATAAATCTGGTTAGAGACACTTATTTTCTTCTCAAATTGTGATTGCAGTAGCTGATGGAAAGATGGGGTTTGCGGATGCAGGACCTTATGATGCCATTCATGTTGGAGCTGCTGCTGCAGGTGATATGGTCACCTTTTCTGTAGATCTCGACCTCTTCTGTAAAGTAGTGTAATGTAGTTAACTCAGTCTGGTGTTCCTCAGCTTGGTTTTGCATATTCTTTTATAAGTCATCTTATTCAGTAAATGATCTGTTGTCCCTTGATCACCCGATCTTTCATCTTGTTATGTATTCTTCCTTGATTGCATGAACAGAGCTGCCAAAACCATTACTGGACCAACTCAAGCCTGGTGGTCGCATGGTCATTCCAGTTGGAACAGGTTTTCAGGTGAACATTCTATCAAGCTCTACATTGTTTCACACATAGATCTATCCATGTGCTGACTCTGTTATGCAGAAAGTCAGCTATAAGAATATAATCAATCAGGCAAGAGTACAAATTCTATCATAAACCCTTGTAATAACTTGAATGCTGGTAAATTTGTATCTGCCATAACTTATGACTAATTTTACTTCGCTGCAGGATCTGGTGGTAATTGACAAACTTTTAGATGGGTCCATCAAGAAGCATGTTGAGATGAATGTAAGATATGTTCCCTTGATTTGATAAATGATCTTTTTGGGTTTATGTGATAAAAAAAACAATTATCCTTGTAAGAAGTGGAAAGCTCTAGGACATGGCCATGGGAGCAGAAATTATGATAGTTAATTTTTCTACAACTAATCAAGTGGGATAGGCAAAGGTGGTATACAGAAGTGGAGGTGAGATTTCCCCCAGTTATTAGATCCTGTATTATCTTCACCAATAAGTTTTGGTTTGTTTTTCTAAGGAAACAAGTAAGAGCTGCGATGCAGAAAATAACAGATACTCCGTGATTGATGAATCATTTTATGGTTTGTACCCATTCTTTCTACCTCTAAAGCCTTCATCTCTCCATTTCTTATAATATTGAGAAGCCTCAACTTTTTTCTTTATGTAATCATTCACATACGCATTTGAAATCCAATACTGAAGTCTCAGATTATTTATTTTCTTTTTAACAAATATTTTGGTTATGTGATACTTCACAAGAGTCAAGGCTCACCTCATTCTACCTTCAACTTATTCCAATATCACATCTTTCCTTACATCCGCTTTTGAACTCATGCATTTTTTAAACCAAATATCATTTTAGCTGTACTTTATGGATTTCAAATGCCTTTCACTGGAACTGTAACAATTGGTTGCATTGCCAATCTATATGTGATGTAGAGCTTGCTTTTAATGAGTAAGCGAAACAACACTACTTTGGCTCTGGAGAACAACAATTACCATAAATCGACTCTAGTCTCACATGTTAAACATGGCTAGGTGGTCCCCAAGAAAGCTATCAATCTAAAGAAAATATCCAAAAGCCAAAATTACTGATGTTTGTTGGCAACTCGTAAAAATGTCCTGATTAGTTATCCTAACCTTACTGTTATGACACTATCTTCACTGTCCTTACTGCTAAGATTCTCTTTCATGAACCTTCTTGACCATAACTCTGCCCCAAATATGTGAGGTTCTATGCAATCTAATAGTGGTATATGGCATATGTGTAATTGATTAAAGCATGAGGCTTAGATATCGTGATTTAGACATATCTGAAACTCAAATATTTAATCTTGGCTTGTGCTTCTCAGTCGAAAGCACTCTAAATACTTTTACAGTGACAATTTTGCTGCACACAAGCTGGCATGAGAAAACCACAAAAGTTTTGGGATGGACATTCAAGGTGACTTGGGACTCTTTACATTGTCTTTGGGATGGCAATCCTGTTCAATTTTCAATGAAACTTGGCGCTATTTGTAAATTTCAGACGTCTAAGGTTGCCTTTTATGTAAAGACTGCTCTTGATGTCAGCCTTACCATATGCTTACAATTCTGTCCAAATTCATCCTAACAACAAAGATTGCGTCCTTTAGTAAGTAGTGACCTGGTTAGGGCTTTCCTCTCCATGAGGTTAGGGTGTTTGCCGCCGCACAAAGGGAGGACATACAAGAGACAAAAGTGAAGATTGCAACTTAGTCCTATGAAGGGTTTTACTCAAAGCATTCGAATTACATGATAAGCTAAATGGATATATATGCTTCTCAAAAATGATTTACTTATATATTTTTTGTTTAGCCCAGCACACTTTTGCTAGCCTTTAGGACTTTGTTCATAAAAAAAATGGACCTAGATTTTCAAGGTATCACAAGTGTCTTTTGATGGGCCTTCTGAAAATGTAGTAGGTAGTGGAATTTTTAACTATGTACCAAAATACAATTCTTATCGATAAAAAAATTCAAGAAGTGTCATGAAAAGGATAGTACACTTGTGCTACCTTGTGTTCAATCGTTCAAAAGAAAAAACTCATAGAACTCAACAAAAAATTTCTCGCAAAATGCCAAGGCCCTGCAAGAATCAATACCAACTATTCAGATGAATTGCTAAAGAATTAGACAAGAGGAAATGGTCGTTGTGCAAGTTGGAAAAATGTGTCAGCTAGCGCAGAAAGTGCTCCCTCCAAGTTATAAGAATCAACTAGAGCAATGTTTTTAGGGCATTAATGGACTGCTAGGGCAAAGATTTAACAATGAACAGATTTGCTGATTTTGGGCTTCGATTGGAAATTTCTTTTTAGGGAGCGAATGTGCCAACACAGATATTTTCAAAGAGTTGTAGCATCCAATAATCAAGGAGTAATAGGTTGAATTTTTAGTGAGTTCCTTCATACAATTTTCAACAAGTTTTTGAGCAAAAAATGAAGGCAAAAGTGCACCTTCAAATGTGCTTTTGATTCAACTAGCTTATGAGCAGCTATATCAATGAATTTCTTGCTAAAAAAGTGCACGATTCAACCATGGTTATATATAATCATGGTTGAATCGTTTTCTTAAAGGCATGGTTATATATATTAGTGATGAGCCTTTTATGAATTTTATTGTTATTAAGATGATGTTGAAATTAACTTATTTCTAGCTAGTAGGAAGGCCTTGGATTTATGGATTAAACATCACTACTCACTAGTAGAAAGAGCATGCTTCGATTTCTCAAATTGACAATAAATCCAAAAGAGAACAAGAGGTGGTTGTATCCCGGAGAAAATATTATCAAGGAGAGACACCAACCACATATTCAGGCTGTACCTCAGATTTTTTTCTTAGAATTGATATTGTATCAACTGAATGTACTGATTCTTACTATTTCAAATGCTGTGAAATTGACAAATGTGATCATAAGTCAAGCTATGGTCTTAGATAAAAATGCTATCGATTACATAGAAGCTACTACCAATGATGATGATAATTGAGGTGGAAAAATAATAAATCATGAATAATTCTCTCATTTCTTTGGAAGTGAAACAATAGAATGAGTTATTATTAAAATATCAAATTGTTTTTACTTCAATGATATGATATGAAAGACACACCTACAAAATATGGTGAGCACAAAATCAAATTGAAAGAGTGAGTTGGTCCCATTATAGAAGAAGATGGTATAGTCTTAATTGTAAATTCTCCTTGGATTTGAAAGATAAGCTCAATAAGTATTTTGAAATAGGTTTCATATATCATATTCTCAATAACATACGAGTCTCAAATAGTGGTAGTACTTCAGAAAAAAATAGAATTTTTTGACCGTGCTAGGTTATTTGAAAATAATCCCCTTTCCCCTTTTCTAAGTTGTTATGTTTTCATTTTCTTTTGTCAAATTTTGAACTCTTATAATCCTTTGTTTGAGCTTGGATTTTAGTAAATTATAAAGCAAAATTGATAAGCTCGATGAAAGCAACATTGTAGAAAATTAATCACCTTGCTCAAACATGGGACTTCAAAAGTTGAGCCATAATGAAGACCCTATTACCAATAAGGTGAATGTTAGAATGGAAATGTCAACTACTTAATATAGAGTGTTAACTGCTATTTAAGATAGTGCCAAAAGGGAAAACAACCTATAGAGAATCATTGGACAACAAATGAGCAGCCTATGTATGACCCATGCGTGACCCATGCGCAACAACAGAGCTTTACGAACATCGAATATTCCTTTACAATAGCCTATTGTGTTAAATTTATACAAGCTAGTTTGCACAATTACCACTTGTAAATGACTTTGAGGCCATGTTGTGGGATGTCACACGTGCCAAAAGCATAGGATACCTTATTCTAAGTCAAATCATTAACCTAGCTTTGGAATGGTACCTTTGGGATATGTCCGAAGAGTGCATGGATAGGGTAGAGAAAAAAGTAGGAGCTAAAAATAGCATTTTTCTCATTGTTTTTGGATCTCGAGGCATTGACCCTAATTAGGGTGGATCAAGTGGATCTTTAGCTTAGATGTTAGGGTTAGGTTATGATGAATACATAGAAGCCCTAATATGCTCAGATCCGAGCTCTACATGTATAAATATGTGATGGGATTTCCATCCAATTATGAGCAAAATCGAGATTTTCCTTCTTGACTAGTTTGAGTATATGATTTGATTGATGAATGCTATTGGCATATGATTTTTTGTGATGATTGAATGAGTTTGGAGTTGTAGGTACAGTACACAGGCAGCAGCAGGCCGTACTTTCACACGTGTGAAGAGGTTTGGAGCTAATTCATGGAGTTCAAGCCAAGATAAGCTAGGAATCAATGCATTGATTAGTAATCTAGCTTCTAGATCTTGTTTGGATCTTAAGTAGGTGCTTTCTCCATCATTTCTAGGATAAAATGGGATTATTTTGCTGCATTTTTACAATGGTATCAGAGCCATTCCAAGAAATGAGCTTCACTTCATGCTAGAATCATAGATTTTGATGCAATTCAAGCATTGATTGCTATCTAGACATAATCTATGAGTAGTACCTTCAATTCTTGATCAATTTGAGTGAAGAGGGATCTAATGGTTTTTGATTTACAGGATTTTTAGCTTCAAAATCCGAGTTGTGGTCATCCCTTATCAATTGGATCAAAATAGCAAGTATTTTGCACCTTCATCATATTGATGCTACTCGATTTTTGGAGTCTATCACAAGGAATAGTTTTCAATCAATCAAAAGGAAGGTAGATCCTTATTTTTGGTACTATAATAGGTTGTTCTTAGACTTATTGAGATCTTAGAAATTCAATTTTGTGGTCAGCCCAAAGACTCTGATAAGTGCTCATCAAGGAATGCAATTCTAGTCAAGATTGTGTTCAAATTTTGCTTGATTTGTGAGATAGTATGGATTGATTATTGCATGATGATTCAACCTGATCTTGTAGGAATGATTTGAAGAGGCATTTATGTGCATATTATTCCTTTTGGTTTAGGTTAGGTGAATCTCACAGCCTTGTGAAGTCGAGATCAAGGAGGAGGCAATTCTAGATCCATTTTTTATGCAAATTCAAGCTAGTTTCCATTTTTGTTGACATTCATAGATTTGTTAAGATCAGGTAGGATCTTACTGAGAGGTCAAGTTTGAAGTTTCTCAAGTCCCTAGGTAGTGGATAGCTAGTCTTTCAATCATTTCTATTTTGCATCTATTCTTGTGATCAAGATCTTGTTTAAAGATAGATGGCTTCAATGAATGCATATCTATTGGATTCACATGATAGATTGAATGCTTCTAATTATTCAAGAATGGAATCGATTCTTATTTTACAAGATCTAATGGATATAGTGAGTGGTGAAGAGGATGAGCCCATTCACCCTCAAGAAGCTACAAAATACAAAAGGAGGTGCGCAAGGTTGCTCTCCATTGTATAAAAATGAATGTAGCTACTGAGCTTCTTAAGGAGGTAAGTGCTTGCACCTCGGCTCAAGAAGCATGGGAAACTCTTCAAAAGATATATGAATCCAAGAATACTTCAAGGTTCCTATCTTTGAAGAATCAAATCCTTCAATGTTTTCAAGCTAAAGGAGAGAGTGGACATTCATATGTGTTGAGAGTTAAAGACTTAAACAAGGAGCTTGCTTACATAGGAGATTCCATTAAGGAAAGTGAACTTGTTCAACTAATCTTGAATGGTTTGAGTGTGGATTTTGCTAACCTAGTACAAGGCTATGCAATTATGGGCAAGTTGCCCTCACTTGAAGATCTCCAAGGAGTCCTCATGGCCGAGGAGAGTAGGAGAACTCACGTTAAGTTAAGGATGGAGATGACAAGGCTCTTTTCACCAAGAGCAAGAGCAAATCCAAAGGCAAGGGTGTTGCATTCAAGAAGAATCAAGTCAAAGGTGAAGATCACTGTTGGAGGGTTTGCGGATCTCAAGACAACCCTAACCCTAGCTAATAAGTGAGAGGGATTTGGCACCATGCGTGTGTAAGTCCAACGCGATGATCACACAGTTATTTGATTGATTAGTTAAAAGTTAATAAAAGAACTTTAGGCCTTTTTGCGGGACTTTTAATGTCGCAAGGCCTAAATGTCAAGTTAGTGAATAAAGTTGGATTTCCCTCCAATTTTGATGGTTTCCACACTTTTTTAAATTTGAATAAAAAGAGAGGCAAGATTGGACCAATAGGATTCAGAGGCCAGGGTCCTCCTCTCTATTATATAAAGGGACCAACTCGAGTTCCTACTCATGTTCATTTCCTCATTTCAATAAAGCAGATTGGTTCTCTTCAGAAATGGATTGATGAACGTCCTTGTTCTCTATCACTTTTCCTCCATCTCTCATACTTATTTGGATTCTGCTAATTGTTGGATCTGAGTGTTATTGGGATTGTATGTTATTATACTTTTTATGAGAGAGAAAGGGAGAGAGAGAAAGAGTAAGCTATCTCTGTTGTGGATGTGTAGTGTTAAGGGATTGTAAGTGTTAAGGGATGTGTAGTGTTAAAGAGTAGGGTTAATGGATGTAGAGATAGATGTGAGTCATCCATTCATGTTGAAATCTGAACTAAACTATCGCTCTCATGGGAACGAACCTACGCGTGACAACTAACTCCGTCTCTTTGATGCCTAGATCTTGGATTCAGGTTAGGCAAGGAAAGAAACCCACTACAATTTTGGCGCCGTTGCCGGGGAGCTATGCCAATTTTTTATTTGCAGCATGATTGTTGGATAGTTAGCTTGCATTAGGCATCTTGTCGTGGCATAAATAGTGTCAGATCTGCATTTTAAGATTAGTTCGGGATTGATTTTGCTTGATTTGAGTGGATTGGCTTGTTTGAAATCTAATCTGATTGATAAACAGGAAAATCTATTCAGATCACCAATCTTAAGATCCATTTGAATCTGAGATATCAGAGAAAATAACAAAAATCGGTCAAATCTGTCAGATTTGGTCAAAAAAGAGGCAAAAAGCATCATTAGAGCTGATAACTTTTTACTCTCTTTTAGGAAACCTTGGTCGAGTTGCAGAAACCTTTGGTTTTGTTTACAGAATCTTCAGTTTGAAGGGCATTCCCAACAGATTTCTAGAAACATCAGAAAAACCGTCAAAAAACACCAAAAAATCATCAAAACCCTAAAAATATTGAAAAAGAACCTTCGCCCGATTCACTGTGCTTAGGTGTGATTCAGATCTATCTACTGCCAGGTTAGCGAAGAATAATACCGAAAATAAAAAGGTTTTCAGAGGATCAGTTGTCATATTGCCATATTTTTGCCAAAAAGTCATTTTTTTGCAAAAATATCAGTATCACTCTTGAACCCTCGCCAAAACCTTCGCCGAGTTTCCAGAACATTCTATTTATAGTAAAATACTATTTTTGAGTTCGGTGAAGATTCTTCTTGATTAGATCACAGAAATTCTTGAATTTTACCCTCGCCATACTACAGAAACTATAATTTCTTGTGTCAGAAACCTTCACCCGATTTTTCATGGTTGTATCTGTGTCAGAGCCTTCACCTGAGAGGTTGGCAAAGGTTATTTCCCTAGAAATTGCCCGAAAAGTATTCAGAGTTTTTTTTTTTTTTTTTTTTTTTTTTTTTTTTTTTTCCAAAATAGCACTGTTGAACCTTCGCCTAGTGAACCTTTGCCAAACCTATTTTTAGTTTCTGATTTTCCATATCAAGTCTCTGTCAAAATTTGAATCAAATCTAATATATTCTGATTTGTAATCTGAGAGATTTATCATTTTGAGAAGTATCGATTGATCGAATTTCGAAAAGTTTTTCATCATATAGAATCAGATTCTTGAAAAGTGGAAAGATCTAGTAGATCTAATCTGAGAAAGTTTTTTGAAAAATCTAGATCCAATCTCATTATCTATTTGATCTGAATTTGTGAAGATGTCTTCCCCTGGAGCTGCTCCACAAGAAGTCAATCCAATTATTGTTAGAAGAGCACCCCGATTGGATCTACCCAAATATAATGGATTAACAGATCCAGTTAGATTTCTTCAGATCTATGCTCCTGTGTAGTCTATGGTGAGATTTATCCTCAAGATAAACTTAAGCTATTTCCTATGGCCTTAACAGGCGCAACACAAGATCAGTACTATAATCAAGATAAAACTAAGCATTTTAATTGGGAGGTTGTTAAGCGAGCCCTGATCACACGGTTCAAACCACGAAAGTTTATGGAAGACCCTTTCCTACTTTTAAGTAAAATTGAAATGAGAAAGCGGAAAATGGTTCGAGATTACATTGAACAGGTGAAACGTCTTAGATCTGAATGCGAACCTGAGCTGATTAATGAAAATGCCATGATTATGTGATTTTTGTCAGGTCTACCTAAACGGATCAGATGTGAGTTGAAACGCCATAATGAGTATGCACTCTTGCAAAATGCTATGGACAATGCAATTCGGGAGGAGGATGAAGATTCAGATGAGGAGCCAAATATCAGTATGTTGCCTTATACAGCAGGACAGACTACTATGACATCCACCAATATTGCATCAACGAATGCCAATGCTACTGCAGAAATGATACTCAATGAGTTCGAGAAACTTGAGAACCAGCAGAAATAGATGGAAAAGTTGCAGTTGCAATTTGATGAGAAGATCAAAGCATTGGAAAATTTCCATGGGGAAGCAAACAAGGAACCTGAAAAGCTTGCAAAGACTTTTCCTACTAGGGAAAATGTTTGAGGAAATCACATAGTGAACAAGTGTCCTCAATTGAAAAGACGAATGGAAATCAGTGTTTGCCATCTGTGTAATTCACCTGATCATGAGACTACTTTTTGCAACTTCAACCCTCGGATAATTCAACAATGGTATGCCCAGAGGGGATATCGAGAACCACAGTATGGAGGTAATCTCGTAGTAAGACCACGAGAATCTACTCTTGGATACCCGGAACGTTTAGCTTTACTTGCCCCACCAAAGCACTACGCTCCTCCATCCAATTGGATGGAACCGAAACCTTACGGAAATGCTGAGCAATGGAACTATGGAAATGATCAAGCAAGTAGATCTTTAGGTGGATCTTCAGAACAATATGCCATTTATGCTGCTGCTCAAGGACAAGCCTCCAAAAATTGGACCAGAGCACCACTCGGATGCTTTGCATGTGGAGAAAATCATAGAGTTGCAGAATGCCCAAATAAAGAGAAATTTGTACCATTCTGTCGTGACTGTGGTTACGGGCATTGCTATAAAGACTGTCCAACAAGACCGAAGCCACCACCAGCTACATCACCTGTAAATTTGATAACAATCAAGCAAAGACCAGTAGCTTAGAATAAACCAAGCGCACCCTTGATGGTGGTCACCAGAGCACAGAAGCAGAAAGAACCAGTAATGGATCCAGTACCTGCTGATTCTATACCATTGAATGATATACCAACAACATCAGGAGTCTATCCAGATTTTAATACAGAAAAACGAAGATATCAAGATATGAGACAATGGATCAAACATCTGCAAGAAGAAGAGGATCTTGAAGCTGCTAAAGCAACAGCTGAAGTTCAGTCTTTGCCATTGCAGCCACCAAGAAATTTACGTATGGATATGAATGATCAGTTACAGCATCTTGAAGAACCCTTCAAGATGACTGAACCAGAAGCACTGCATACAGAAGTACTCATGAACATTTTGTCTAGCAAGCACGCTACTGTATTTCACACGTGTGGATCCAAAAATAACAAATATAGATCATTCTACACATAGAATTGCAAGCAATCACCAAGATAGTGCACCAATGGATAGTAGAACCCAAGAGAATCATGTATAAGCATGAAATGAGATACAAAAGAGAGAAAAATCACTCTCTCCATGAGTTACATCCTTTTATAGTAGGTCCAAATCCTATTTGGCCACTTGGCTTTCCCACCAAAATGCTAACCCTATTAATTTTGGGTCTAGATTCAATGTACCCAACTATTCAAATTTGAATCTACTCAAACTCACATTCTAACTTTTCCACACTTTCAAAAAGTGTTTATTCAAATGAAATTTAGACTAATGAACTTTGAAAAGTCAATCTCTAATTCTTAAACAAACTTTGGCCTCAATATGCCAAATATGGAAATATAGCAAATGTGATGAAACTAGTTGAATCTTTCACACTCCCTCTTCAACTAGTTTTAGCATAGACTTTGATAGCACTCCAAGTGAAGTCCTATGATTCATGAACATGTCTTTTTCCAATGCTTTGGTGAAGATATCAGCTACACATTCCCTTGAAGACACATGTTGAAGCTCCACCTCCTTTGCAATGAATTGCTCCCTCACAAAATGATATTGCACCTCAATATGCTTGCTCCTAACATAGTTTTTGACAATAGAACTTTGATCCATCATAAGAATGATCTTCTTCCTAAGAATAGATCTCCTTTGAATGATCATGTAATTCTCAAAATAGAAACAACCATAATTGATATAGAGAATAGTGTCTACTTGGGATGCTTCACTATTTCTTACATCAATTTTACATATCAAGATGTAACTAGAACATGAAGAATCAAATATGTAAATGAAATGATTCCACCATGCTTCCAACTCTGAACTCTATGAAAAACTACAGCAAACAAACAATAAATGTGAGTGATCAACTTTTGCTTGTATGTCTCCTCCTCCGTTGTCCTTTGTTGCCATGTTTCCACCATGATACTCCATGATTGAGCTTTCATCTCCATCTTGCCACAAGATACCATCAAGCCTTGATGACTTGACCATAAATGAGTGACATAATGAACCTCCAATAGACCATCAACAAAATCAGCCAAGAATGCTAGTACAAATCCAACATCAAAACAATGTTCACCAATGTAGCTAGTTTTACCATATCTTGACAATTTGCACACATCCACATGAAATTGCTCAAACATGAGATAGAACAAGTAAAGTAGACTTGAACAACGGTTTCATGCTGCTCATTTGACCTTACTTGAGTCTTCAATAAGTTGCAAAAACAGATCCATAACATCTGTGCCAATTACCTCTCCTTTGATGCTCTTGACTAGCTCCAAATTGCCACCTTCCCTTTTGACTAGTTGAAGCGCTTTGAGATCAATTTCTTGATTTTCAACTTGACCATCAAGGTTATTGAACAAACTTTTTTTTCCAGATCCATTACTTGATTTTACAGCAAGATAACATCCATCCATTTGCATAGCTCCATGTACACAAGAAGATCCTCCAAAAGATGTTTCACTCTTCATAAGAGCTTGATACTCAAGATCCATTGCTTGGATCCACTCCTCTTCTTTCCTTGCTTGATCTACACTTGTAGGCTCATCCCAAGAGGTTAGGAAAGCAACGTAATTTTCAGAAACTACTTGCTTACCCTTTTGATCATATGTGAGCCTTGAAGGTACTTGTCTTTCTCTTGATGCTCTCCTTGGCTTTTGACTTGATGAAGGCATCATCACCATCCAAAATAGGATCCTTCTTATCAACATCAAGAATGTTAGATCCATCTACACTACCATCAGTCATGCTTGAAGACACTTTTGAAATGTTCCCCTCATCAAAAATGACATCTCTACCAACAATCACTTTGTTAGTAGAAGGAATGTAAACCTTGTAGGCTTTACTCACCTATCCAACAAAAATATCTCTTCTTGAAGATGGATCCTCCTTGGTCCTATCATCAAGAGTAATGTTGACATAGCATGTGCATCCAAAAGTTCTTAGAAAGTTGACACTCGACCTCCTCTTGAATAGCATCTCAAAAGGTGTCCTTCCATCCAAAATAGCACTCGGCCACCTATTGCACAAGAAATTGGCACACAACGAATCTTAATCCCAAAATGGTTTGTCAAGATTAGCACTTAGCCTCATAGCTTTAGCACTTTCACATAAAGTCCTATTCTTCCTTTTAGCCACTCCATTTTGTTGTGGGGTCCTTGATGTTGTAAACTCCCTCTTGATCCCGTGCTCATTACAAAAGGCCTTGAACTTGTAAGATATGTACTCACCACCATTGTCACCTCTCAAGCACTTGATCTTTGTGAAAAATTGGTTCTCCCTTGCATTCTTGAACTTGACATCATACACTTCATCCTTGTTCTTTAGTAGATAGACCCAACAAAATATACTAAAATCATCAATGAATGTTATATATATCTTAGCTCCACTATTGCTAATTGTAGTAAATCCATGAATATCCGAATGTACAAGTTGAAAAGGCTTTGTAGATCTAGAAATAGATCTAGTATAAGGTAGTCTATGTGACTTAGACAAAGCAAAAGACTCACAAACATGCTTGAAATCACTTAAGGAACTTGAAAGACCAATCACAACCTTCTTCCTTGCCATTACCTCCAATGACTTGAAGTTGAGGTGTCCCATCCTTTTGTGCCAAACCTCTTGAATAGAAATTTGTTCCCTTGCAACACATCCAACTTGGTTAGTTGAATAAGCTCTCCTTCCTTAATGCTTTCATCAATGCAAGCCAACTCATCATTCAATGCTTTCATTCTCAAAACAAAAGTACTTGGACTTTCTTAATTCTTTTGCAAACAAGAAAAGATTTGCCTTCTTAGAGTCAACACTCTAGAAGTAGACTTGGATTCATAAAGCTTTTTCAATGAATTCCAAGCTTCCAAAGATGATGTGCACTTATCAACTTCCTTGAGAAGTTCATTGGTAACATTCATCTTTATCATGTGTAGAGCCTTCTTGGCCCTCTTGTCATACCTCATTTGATCTTGTTGTGTTGCTGGTCTCTCTTCCAAACCTACAACAATATCCAAAACATCATTCATCTCAAGAAGTGACTCCATCCTCACTTTTTACAATGAATAGTTACTTGAGGTAAGTTTATCATTGGCTTCCAACATGACTCCAGTTGAGGTTGCCATGTAGCAATGATTAGATCTTCTCTTTCAACCCGTTTCAATGCACAAAGCACTCCTTTGAACAACAACAAATGCTTTCAAAAGAAATCACCAAGATTTGAAACTATCTCAAAAATTCTCTTATAGCACTTATGTGAAGATTATTAAAATATTATCTTCTTATCTCGAGTTTGGGGTCATGTCCATGGTGATTTCCACTAAAGTTCATGTTGTACATAAAAGGAGTGTGAATTGAGCACATATCCTTCCAATGTAGCTTGGATTTGAATTAGATAGGTTCAATTATGATGACATGCAGATGTTTAGATAGCATGCAAAGTTTTACTGTATGCATGCAAGCGACATGCAATCAGTGCATGCAACATGCAAAGTAGTTTCTGTGATCTACACATGTCTAGGCAATTTTATGAGTTGACATACAGTACATGCAACATCCATACATGCAGTTACACATGTAGATCTCTGGTAGGTGAATTAGTTCAGTTAAGTGGACTTTCCATGCAACTCCACTGTAGGAATTCAAGTTTCTCTCATGTAGGGAAAGCTGGGCATGTTTTGCCATTATTGTGAATATTGAGATTTTGGTGTTTTGAACTCATTCTCTCTCTACCCGAGTTTTCTTTGTATGATTTTCTCTTTCTACCCGAGAGCAGCCTCTTTTTTTCCATACTGAACACTTAGAATTATTTCTGACATTCATTTCTCATAGTGAAGAGTTAGATTTTTTCATCAGATGTATGCCATTGTGCTCTTGTCTTATATTTTTCAAGCATACTGTTCTTTGATCAATCTTTTGCAATCACAACACCTCAGTAAGATCCTGTAGGGTGTGTGGTGAAGTTCACACGTGCTAAAAACTTCACAACTTATACCAAGCAAATCAATACATAGAATCATGGAATCTTGATCAACCTATGATCTATCCTCAATCTAATGACTTTTGCCACTTCCTAAGATTGAAACACACTCAAATTAAGTCCAGCAATCTCACTATCTAGAGATCCAATCAAAATTAGGGTTTTGACAAAATCACAAAAAATTGACTATTCCAAATCTACATGCAAATGCTGAAAATTTAATATGCAATCTATAAGCTGTTAAAATTGAAAAATAATCCATATTGATTTCTTGGCTTGCTACAAATGTTGTACCATGCAAGCATATAGCTCATTAATGCAAAATGCCAAGTTTGGCCTATATAGAACTCGAGCTACATGGTTATGTATTGTCTAGTTTGATAAATACAACTTGCATATAGTTCGTAGACATAGAATTAGCATGATTATGCTTGTAGAAACCCGTGACAACTCACATGCATTAATTGTAAGTGATCCATAGTGACATGCAAGGCATGCACAAAGTTTATTGGACACATGCATGATGATTTGAACATTTTTAGTTAGAATTAGTACACTTGTAAAAAGTTGGTAGAATTTTAAGTGACAAATGTCACATAGACTCTAGATGTCATTTTGGAATGGATAGATATGATTCTACCTCGAGCTATCTCAATCTCCATAAATATGTGTAGCTCTCCACACAATTGATAATGAAGAACCAAAGTTTTGTAGCTATCTCATGTCATTTTGGATCTAAACAAATAATGCTTGTTATCTCTCTAGCTCTCTCTCTCTCTAACTCGTGTTGAGGCTAATGCTCATACATTGAAATCTTGTATTTTTTCATTCTTTGATCATTGCTATTATATTCTGTTGATTAGCATGCTAGATTGTGGATTAGCCATTTCTTCTAAACTAGATTTTGTTGATCAATCTAGAATCAAGTTATAGTGCCAATCACAAAGCTTAATTAAGATCAGTCACTCTTGTGGACATTCCCCACACGTGTGAATTCTGGAAATTTTGTCATAAGCCACCACTTAGGCTGATCCAATGATCCAAAAATCGGCCAAATCCAATATGTGAATTCAATAATTGGAATTGATCAAGTATATTGACCTATATAGTGTTTTGGTCTATAAAAGATCCAATCTACAAAAGCAAAAAATTCAATTTTGATGTAGAATCCTCTTTAGCATGCTCTAGATTTGATATCTTCACCAAATAATTGATAGATTTGATTTTCTCCTTCATAATCTGAAATACAAGCTTTGATACCATGTGAAAGATTTCAGATCATTATGATCCAATCTACTTGAATGATCTTTGGTTAGAAAGAGAAATACACTACCAATCTCACCAATGTAGGAAAATCAGCATCTACACACAAAATGAGATGCAAATACTAATAGAACTTGATCAAATTTGAATGAAATGAAAAAAGTACTGTTGCTATCTGTACAAAACCAGCAAGATATTGTATTTCACACGTGTGGATCCAAAAATAACAAATATAGATCATTCTACACATAGAATTGCGAGCAATCACCAAGATAGTGCACCAATAGATAGTAGAATCCAAGAGAACCATGTATAAGCATGAAATGAGATAGAGAAGAGAGAAGAAATCACTCTCTCCATGAGTTACATCCTTTTATAACAGGTCCAAACCCTATTTGGCCACTTGGCTTTCCCACCAAAATGCTAACCCTACTAATGTTGGGTCTAGATTCAATGTACCCAACTATTCAAATTTGAATCTACTCAAACTCGCATTCTAACTTTCCCTCACTTTCAAAAAGTGTTTATTCAAATGAAATTTAGACTAATGAATTTTGAAAAGTCAATCTCTAAGTCTAAAACAAGTTTTGGCCTCAATATGCCAGATATAGAGATATAGCAAAATGTGATGGAACTAGTTGAATCTTTCACAGTGGAGATCCCTTCTCTTGTTTTTATATTGGAAATTCTACGCTCTTTGAAAATTGTAATTCCTTGTAAGCTCTCCAAAGATGTTAGATTTTTTTTAATGGAAATGGTTTGGACAGGTTCTCATAATCACTTTCTAACCCATTGAGGAGAATCTACATAACTTTAAAAAGTCAAACTCTAAGTCTGATATGAAAATTGGCCTCAATTACCAAATATACAAATACGACCAAAATAGTAAAACACTTCCTCTTTAACTAGTTTGAGCATATACTTCAAAAACATTCCAAGTTTAGGCCTATGTTTCATGAACAAGTTCTTTCCCAATGTTTAAAACAGCATCGATAATTGATATAGAGAATGGTGTAATTTGGATGCTTCACTATCTCTTACATCAATTTTACACATCAAGATGTAAATAGAACATGAAGAACCAAATAGAATGTAAATGTGATGATTCTTTCATGCTAAAACTTTGAACTCTCTGAAAAGTTATAGCAACCAAACAATAAATGTGAGTGATAACCATTTGCTTGCTTGTATTCTCCCTCTTTATCTTTTCTTGATATGTCTCCACCATAAAACTCCATGAATGAGCCTTCATCTCCATCTTCCCTCACGATATCATCATACCTTGTTGAATTGACCATGAATGAGTGACATAATGAACCTCCAATAGCTTCATTTCCATCAGCATAACCAGCCAAGAATACTAGTACAACTCCAACATCAAAATGATGCTCACCAATGTAGCTAGTTCTACCATATCTTGGCAATTTGCACATATCCACATGAAATTGCCAAACATGACATAGAACAAGTAAAGTAGACTTGAACACACTTCCTTGATACTCTTTTGACCTTACTTAAGTCTTCAATAACCTACAAAAATAGATCCATAACATTTTTGCCAGTTGACTCTCCTTTGATGCTCTTGACTAGCTCCAAATTGCCAACTTCCCTTTTTGCCTTGTTGAAGCCCTTTGAGATCAACCTCTTGATCATCAACTTGACCATCAAATTTATTGAACAGAACTTGTTTTTCAGATCCATTAGTTGCATCTATTTGTAGGGTGTGTAGTTTGTTGGTGAGCAGCCCTTCCACTTGTCAAAGAGGGTTATAACACTAGATAAGTACCTAACTATATCAAGTTGCTAGATTTAGATGCATTCTAATCTTTTTCCTAACTCTACTCCACTTTAACACTACTTCCACTGGCTCAAATCCACTTAACACTATTTCCCTTAACTCTAACCACATACATTCATCTTGAGAGAGAGAGAGAGAGAGAGAGAGAGAGAGAGAGAGAGAGAGAGAGAGAGAGAGAGAGAGAGAGAGAGAGAGAGAGAGAGAGAGAGTTGAGATGGAGGTTAGCTCAAATGCTCAATGTCATGCTTATGGAGAAACCTTAACTAGGACAAAACAAAAATATGGAAACTAGAAACAACAAGAAAAACATAACAAGAGCATATTAAGCAAGATTGATTAGCAAATGAGGATGCTTGAGCTCTCAAATTAGTAGAGTCTCCTCCTCTCTTAAGCATGGAAATGGGTTACAAATGGTGCTTTTTTATCTTTGGGGTGGGCCTTGTCCCTTGCTTCCTAGTGGCTACTTGCAAAAGATGGGATTGTAATCCACACCATCCACAAGAAACACAAATGAATCTATGGTGTAGGAAGAAACACACCCCACCTACCACCATTTGACTTTTGACTAATCCCAAAAACTTAGTAACTTAACTTAAGCTTAACTTTGGCCTTCTAATATTATTTTAATTACATGGCCCAAAGTCAAGTTTATTGCTAAAATTATTTATTTACAAGTGCTCATTGGGCCATGGGCTTATACTCGCAGGATGCCACGACCCTCGCAACTATTTCTACTAACATTGGCTTCTTATTTATTTATACGCATGGTGGGAATACCCCCAACATGACCCATGGCCTGAAGTAGTGCCGGTCCCTCGGCACTATGTCGGTTTAGTAGAGGCTCTTCTTTGTGCGTCTTTGGTAGATGAGGTAGCTGATGACGTCTTCGATAAAAGTTATTCTATTGGTATTTTTCAAGTTCTTTGGAGTGAAAAGGGACTTGTGGACCATTTTTAACCAATATTGGTCGACACAGGCTTGGAATCTTTGTGTCCACGGATTGCCAAGGAGTGTCGCTCGATAGAATATGCACGCCACGAGTAATTGATTCTCAATTTTTTTTGGAGACTAGTGTTTTATTCGGATTAAAAAAGATGGGAGGGAGAAAGTTGTCCCATTTGGTGTCAATTCCCACCAGATATTCTAAGTCCCAGGTATAAGTGGCGGCCATGCGGATTGTTGGATTAGGACAATTGAAATAACTTTTGAAAAACTGGATGAGAGTCCTTTTGGCATCTACATCCGTATCTCATCTGTGCTTTGAAGGAATTCATGGCCAGTTGCAGTTATTGAGCATTCGCATGCCACACTCTGCCCATTTGGATTATCTCATGCAGGGAATGAAGTGCGCATTTACCCTCAATTGTCGTGGACTCGTCACATATGACCTCATGGCCACAGGGTCCCGCTCGAAGAGTTGTTGGAGCCATTGGTTGCAGTGCTGGAAGAGCTTTCAGCTTGTCTTTGATGGTTTGGACAGAAAAAGATATCTGTCAGCCGCCTTGTGAAGACTCGTGGGGATGTGTGGCTAAGAATTTGTTTATCTTATTCTCCGCGGACTTTGGTCAACAAAAAGCTCGGCTGACAGATATGGATCTTGAGCCTTGAGATGTGGATGCCTGGCACTCCCCTTGGCTTTGGCTCAGATCTAGTTCTTGGCTCAGGTTTTGGACATTGGAATCTGTTACATCTAAGGCTTGATCTTGAATATTCAGCCCCTCTGCCTATTTTCCCTTGTCTTGGCTGGAGTTTGGCAAGGTAGTATCCTTTATTGGTGGCGGTGGAATCACCACAGGGGTTGGTTGAGGTTGCTGCTCCAAGTGCCGTTGGCACACCTTCAAGGGTTCTTTGCCTGTGCTAATTTCTGCATGGCCCCATGCCGATAATTGTCGAATTTGGCCTTTCCACTCTCAGACATAGATTTTCGGTTTCCAACACTGAGATTTGTCCTTGGAGCGGAGTGAGACATTGTGTAAGCTGCTGTTGGATCTCTTGGACCTTTAGCTGAGTGTCCATGATAGACTTTGAAAGGCTCGTGATGTACCCTTGAAGATTGCCTTTGTGCTGTTTGAGTTTCAACACCTCTGATTTCTCTAATTGCTCGTGTTGTTGGGCAATCAGCAGATCTTGATGGAGCTGGCCGATTTATGCTATCAGTTGAGTGTTGCTCGTGGCCAACTCCAATACTGGGCCATCCAAAATTGTTCTTGTGGCTACCGCCTCCTGAAAAAATGTGCCCATGATTTGGTAGGCCGTTGAAAGGTCCATGGGACCGGCCGGTATGGTGGTGCTAGTTGGGGCTTGGTGGGATGTCTCTTGGACGATTTGCACTATGTCATCATCGTTTTCAATTAGTTTTTTAGGTGGTAACATGCCGTCGGGTGTGGCGGGGTTAGCACGATCATAATATGAGCAATAAGTTGTCTGCACAAAGCAACAACTGAAGTTCATTCTTTACCATTGCAGCCTCCAAGAAATTTATGTACGGATATGAATGATCAGATACATCATCATGAAGAACCCTTCTAGATGACTAAACTGGAAGCACCGCAAACATAACTACTCATGAACATTTTGTCTAGTAAGATCAATATTTCATTGGGAGAGTTCCTGAAGTGGGTGCCAAAAGCAAAAGAAGTCTTAGCGCAAAATTTAGCTCAAGAAGAACCAGAAGTCCATCAGGAACCACTTGTTGGTGCTGGATTTGAAGAATCTAACAAAGTACTCCATGTTGGAGCCGCTTGAAAAAGTGAACAAAAGAATATCACTCTGCCGATACAGCATAGACAATTTCCTAAAGAAGCAGCCATGATAGATGGCGGTTCAGGAGTTAACCTGATCTCTACAAAGCTATGTGCGAAATGGGGCCTTACAAAGATCAAGCCTACTACTTTTGCTATTAAGCTAGCTGATTAAACGCCAGTTCGTCCACGAGGAATGGTTGAAGATATACCTGTCAAAATTGTGGGAGTACAGTTCGTCATTACTTTTGTAGTGATGGACTTACCAGAAGCACCAAATGTTTACAAAGTTCTATTGGGACCCACGTTCACGATGTTTAGTCATCTAGAAGGGTTCTTCATGATGATGTATTTGATCATTCATATCTGTACGTAAATTTCTTGGAGGCTGCAATGGTAAAGAATGAACTTTAGTTGTTGCTTTAGCAGCTTCAAACTCCTCTTCTTCTTGCAGATGTTTAATCCACTGTCTCATCTGATATCTTCATT
>MU834690.1:0-45005 GCA_029204225.1 Diphasiastrum complanatum
GCAGGAGTGTATACCTGTCAAACCATCGTATTTCCGCTTCATAGCGGCTCATTTGTGCTTAAGTACATCATTTCATCCAGAAACTGGTGGAAAGGGTCAACTAATGGGTGGAGTGTTATTTGTGACATTTTGTTTCAAATCACCAGACAAAGTGGGTAGATTGGTTGTATCTCATCGAATTTTGTTATAATAGCACTCCACACGTGTCAATCGGTATGACACCTTTATTTGCATTATATAACCATGAACCATTACAACCATTAGTGCAGATTTGTCAGGGTTGTAGCAGTTGTGGACCAGATTCAACACATGAATGATATTGAGAGGCAATCGAGAGCATATTAAAGCAGCACAGATACGAATGAAACAATATGCTGATCAAAAACAGACTTTTTGTGACTTTGTTGAAGGGGATTTTGTGTATTTAAGGTTACAATCTTATAGATACACTAAGTTGAATAAAAATCAAAGCTAAAAGTTGGCTCCCAGATTTTATGAACCCTTCAAGACTGTGAAGAAGATCGGGGTTGAATTACGAACTGGATCTACCATCAACAACCCGTATGCATCGTGTGTTCCATGTATCTCTTCTAAAGGGAGTTTGGGAAAACACTCAACACAACTACTACTCTACCACCATTGGATCATGAGGGCAATATAGTTTTGGAACCAGCCAAAATTGTTGGATATCGGGACAAAGTATTGCGAAATGAGAAGCTAATCAAAGAATATCTGATTCATTGGAAGAACCTTTCTGATGAAGACAATTCTTGGGTCAACAACTCGTTTATTCAAAAGTGGCCACGTCTATTACCATGAAGCTGTTGAAAACGACATTCTCCATCGACACAATTTGAATCGTATCACTAGGTTACTAAGCGGATGTCTTTATTTTTTAGGATGAAAATGTTTAAGTAAGGGGAGTGTCATGTACTTTTAGTACATCCATGCTTATACATGCAAAATAATATCCAATGTAAGCTTTGTAGGCCCAAAAGGAGCTATTTGCCTTAAGAACAAGGCGGTTCCCTCTTTAGGCCCTTCAAAGTAATTAATAAGGATAATAGGCCAATAAGGGCCCAATGTAGGCTAATAATGACTTTAACAAGGGCTAAACTATACCTCAAGATAGTTATGTTTAGTTAAGTAAGAGCATTGTCTATAACTAGCCAAGAGACATCAATTTTTGAATCTTTTGGCTCATTTGCAAGTGAGAGCTTCTAGCTTCCTTGTGAATGTGCACCATAGGGATCTCCATTGCTAGGTCTCATGATCCCTATCCACATAATCAAGGTTCCATTTCCATTAATTGTACTCTTTCCTTTCATTGCTAATGTGATTCCATTAAGATTTCCATATTTCTAGTTTTCTATTGATATGCTATCATGATTGTCTTCTTATTTTCTTGCTATTAGTTTTACTTCATTGTTATTGCTATTAGTTTTGGATTTGGCACATTGACAATCCGATGATTCAACCATTCTTAAAGACAATAAAAGACAAAAAAAAAATTCTAGACTCCTTGAAATCAATCCGGTTGGAACAAGACTCGGCGTCATCATCTCAGATGACTGGAATTAAAAAAAATCCCACCGCTCACTAGTCATCATGGCTAATATTAATCACATGTTCAGTTCACGAGATGCCTTAAGATTTCCAAGAACTACACTTTAGACAATGTGGAGATCATGCTACCGATGACACAACGGGGAACCTAACAAAGATCAGAATGACAAGGAACAAGTCTATGAGGAACCTACTAAAACACAACGAATCTAGTTGAGCCAGGTGAAGAAGACAGATTATTCATGTGGGAGCATAGTTGATGCCTGTTGGAGGGTTTGCGGATCTCAAGGCAACCCTAACCCTAGTTAATAAGTGAGAGGGATTTGGCACCTGCGTGTGTAAGTCCAACCCGATGATCACACAATTATTTGATTGATTAGTTAAAAGTCAATAAAAGAGACTTTAGGCCTTTTTGTGGGACTTTTAATGTTGCAGGGGCCTAAATGTCATGTTAGTGAATAAAGTTGGGTTTTCCCTCCCAATTTTAATGTTTCCCACACTTTTTTAAATTGAATAAAAAGAGAGACAAGACTGGACCAATAGGATTCAGAGGCCAGGGTCCTCCTCTCTACTATAAGAAGGGACCAACTCGAGTTGCTCATCATGTTCATTTCCTCATTTCAATAAAGCAGATTGGTGTCTCTTCAGAAATGGATTGATGAATGTCCTTGCTCTCTATCATTCTTCCTCCATCTCTCATGCTTATTTGAATTTTGCTAATTTTTGGATCTGAGTGTTATTGTATGTTATTATACTTTTTATGAAGAGAAAAGGTGAGAGAGAGAACGAGTAAGCTATCTCTGTTGTGGATGTGTAGTGTTAAGGAATTGTAAGTGTTAAGGGATGTGTAGCATTAAAGAGTAGGGTTAATGGATGTAGAGATAGATGGTGAATCCTCCATTCATGTTGAAAATCTGAACGATTCAAGTTAGGCAAGGAAAGAAACCACTACAATTTTGGCACCGGTTGCCTAGTAGCTACGCCAATTTTTCAGTTGCAGCATGATTGTTGGATAGTTAGCTTGTATTAGGCATCTTGTCGTGGCATGAAATAGTGTTAGATCTGCATTTTAGGGTTAGTTCGGGATTGATTTTCTTACCTTGAAATACTCTGCTGCAGAAGCTAACTTGGTGCCCCTCTGCACATGCCATTGCTCGCAATTTACCAATTCTTCAGAAGCTAAATAAAATGGGTCCGTCTTTTGGGTCGTCTTGATTTGACTGGTTAGCTGAATGCTTTTTTGAAGATAGGGTTGATTTGATAAAGGGCTAGACAATCGTATCCTCAAATGGCTCTCATGACGTACTGCTATGCCAGATGATTTTGCTTATAATGGATCAAAGGACTTCATTTGATAAATTTGATGGTAAGAACTTTCATACATGGCAAGTCAAGATGAGATTATTATTGACTGAGAAAAATCTGTGGGATCTTGTTGAGGGTTCCAAAGTTAAACAAGAAGATTCTGGTGATTCTTCTAGTATTGATTTGCGTGATAAGAGAGCTGTTGTTTAAAATGGTCTTGGTTTGGTTGATTTTCAAATTCATCATTTGGACTTATCTAAGACTGCAGGTGAAATATGGCAATCATTGGAAGCTATATTTGGAGCACGTTCTAAAAATGGTAAAATCCTTCTTAAGCAACAATTTTTTGCATTAAAAACTAGAAAGTGGAATGATCATGTGAATCGTATGAAGTCAATAATGAATCAGCTTTGCTGGAATTGGTTCTAATTCCCGAAGATGATGCTATGGCCGTGCTATTGAATAGCATGCCGACTGAGTATAGTAATGTCATTTTTACACTCGGAAACTTGCCTAATTAATCATTAGAAATGATGATAGCTTCATTACTTGAAGAAGAATTAGGATGCAACATTCTGTTGTTACAATCTCTTCAAATGAAGTTGCTTTGTTTACTAAATGGATAGCTAATCAGAATAGTAAATCTAAAAGTGATGAAGATAGTTCTAATAGTAAAAAGAACGTTAATTGCTTTTATTGTGGAAAGATGGGACATTATAAGAATCAAGGAGGATGAAAGCGGATCTTAAGTCAAAGAAGTCCACTGAAAGTGATAAAGAAAAAGATGAAGTGAACCTAACAGCTGTAGCTGAAAAGTCTTATGACGAAGCAGATGCTTGGTAATAAGTTTGTGCGCATGTACTTTATCTTCTATGGGATTCAGAAAGTTGTTGCAAGATTGCTAAACTTGGAATAGGTATCCTAGAAGATTGGTTCCTTGGATGCAGAAGTAAGGCGATATCTTCCATATGAGGCAGTTTGCGGATGCATTTGCAGTTTCAGAGAAGGATATGATCCTTGGCATAGCTCTTGGACATGATGCAGTGAGCAATTTGTTTTGCAGATTCTAGTGGATGTTTGGCTCAAGGGAGGGTGATGGAATTGTTCCACACATTCTCCATTTGATGACATCAAATTTTTGTACTAATTGCTAGCATAAATGCCACATCAATAGAGTTAGGAGTATAATGTATTTGTAGTGTGATGTACTTGGTTAAGCATGAAGTAACACCTCTAACAAAGCTGTCATTGAGGGAGGGTGTTAGAATTATTATTTATGGGCAATGTCACTTTGTTATTTATAGACATACTTGAAATGTAATAGATAAATGTGGTAAAGGCCAAATGTTGCTTAATTTTTTGGGCCCCTCCCAATGTGAAAGGGACTGAGGCCTTTTATGAAGGGGTGTAACCTCTCTCTCTCTCTCTCTCTCTCTCTCTCTCTCTCTCTCTCTCTCTCTCTCTCTCTCTCTCTCTCATGTATTCCTCTCATTGTAGTGTGCAAGTTTATGGAATAGAGTAATGGTGTTCTCTCTCTCTCTCTCTTTTTCTTATGTGAATGCTTATGTGCATGCTCTGATTTCACACACAGTTAATGATAATCTTCAAATCCCTCTAGATCCAAGAGCATTAACTCCAGAGGCAAGCTACTATCAATTAACAGATCCAATGTAATCCATATATCAGATTCTACTTCTAACATCACAATTGACATCCAATACTGTGGATAACTCAATGGTTACAAAGACATCAGTTATGAATTCAACTAAATGAATTCTATCTAGGAAATTAATAACCAGTATTAAGCAATTATTTACTGGGATTTACCTAAATTCTAACTGCAAAATACATTTTTTGATAACACTTACTACCTCTGATGTCCACTCTTCTTCCCTCCTTAGAATTTTCAGTTCCTTGAAAATCTTTCGGCTAAGGTATCAAGAAGACGTAACAACATTAGTAAATGTTTAAAATTGATTACTGTACGAAAAAAAATCTAAAACAATTTCATTTCTATTTTATACCTGGATTGAATAACTGATACATCAAAAATCATCTACTAGTATGAAAAAACACTACTAATCTGATCTTTTGAATATAATTCACCATAGGATTTAACAGGAAATGAAATTAATTTTTTCTTGATTCCTATTATTACAACTGTTCGCCCTTTTCACTTACAGGCTTAAAAATTACTTCGTTAAAATTATCTATAATTAATGGAAAATAAGATTTGGATTTGGGTACTTCCTACACCGTATTTACTCCAAATAAGAAATACCTCCAAATACAATGAATTTTCCACCATTAATTATTTAACAAGTATCTCAAAAGCTTTGGTTTGTTCAATTATAATAACCTAAATTATCAAAAATTATAATAACCCACTGATCGGTGTTCTACCGATCCAAACCAAGATATAACTCCTGTTGATTTCACACATGTGGACTGTCCACAATATGTACTTGTGATCTCCTAAGGTGTGTAGATGCCCCAAGATCAAGACTAGATTGAGATTCAAGATCTATCTTTGAATCTATGGCATAAACACACTACTACATGCATTCAATCACTTCCAACTCTCACTCACACGTGTGGGAAGTGTTCCAAAAGTAATCTAAGTAAAAACAAGCTGCTCTCCTTGGGTAGAGAGAGAAAATCATCAATAGCTCTCGGGTAGAGAGAGAAAGCTAGAAAATCACTTACACTCAAAATCCACTCAATCTCAAAATCAATTAGATCCAAATGAGGAGTACAATGATACTAGTAGATCCACGAGCTACCACTATGCTTAACTATGATTGGACCACACTTTGCCACCTCTTAATCCTATTGTACCATTGATCCATGCACCTCTAAATTCTATTGGACCATTTTCAAGCAAACCTCAAATTCTATTGGACCACTCATGGTTCCACCTCTAATTCCTATTGGACCTCCTAAAATCATCAAACAAAAGAATTACACTTGTCTACACTCTAATTGGCACAAGTTTGGCCCCCTACTCTATTTTGGCTCAATAGTGGCATTACAAGTGGAAATGGATAATTTGCCATCTATGCCAAATTTGACCCTATCAACATCCTACACCTAAATGCTTGACTATGAAATTCTATGAGACCCCTATATCAAACATTTTTGATCTACTTTACAATTCTCCACATGTGGGAACATCCTCTCCACATGTGAGATTCACGTACAAACTTCTATCATAAAAAATACCAAGCTAGATTTTTGCCAATTTCTCACACTCCTCCTCAAAAAATAGCTTGGAAAGGTACTAGGTCACTTGAGAAGTTTGTAAATCTTTTTGAATGGATACTTTGGTATGCATAAGAAGTGAAGATCAGCCAAGGGATCCATCACAGCATCACCCTCACCATATCCATGATAAGATCTCTTTGGTAGAGATCTCTTGCCAATGCCTTTGAAGAGTGCTCCACCAATATGCCACTATGATCATGGGCTTCCTCCATGCTTGATGATGATCTTTGCTTTGAAAGTTCCACTTGCATGATGGATGCACCATAAATAGAGAAATATGAGGCTTCCAAGCCTCATAAGGATCATGGAGATCAAGATCATAAGATGTGAAACAATGATGATTATCAAGATTATGCTTTCTAGCTTGACTAGTCCACGTACAATGAACTATATCCATGATGGAACTAATCTTGATATCAAAGACTACCTTGATCTTTTTTAGGATAAATGCTTCACTTAATCTCAAGAGGAGTTTACAATTTGCCTCAAAACATGTGAAAACATGATTTTCAAAACAGTGAGTACCAAGCTCAATCTTGTTCTCACTAGAACCAAGAGCATACTTTTGACAATACAATATCTTGCTTTCAAAAAGTATTGGAAACACATCTAAGTCAATAATTACAAGAAACATGTCCCATACCATAAGCATCATACAAAACTAGTATAGCTTTTCTTGAACTTTGAGATCCAAAAAATTCAATGAAGCAAGATAGCATTTCAAGCAAAGGAAGAGAAGCATATATGAATGTGTTGTAGTAGATACAACATGAAAGATGCCCCTCTTTGCCATGTAAGGTGAGCCATAAAGACTCGGCCATGCATCTTGAAGATCTTCTTGAAATCATATGAAGAAGAAACTCCTCCTCACACATTGGCCCCATCATAACTTGAATACCTTCAAAAAGGATAAGTTGTGATGCTTCTTGAGAAGCCTTGATCTCGGCCACTTCCAAGATTGAATCTTCATGCAATATGACATCTCTATTCACCATCACATTTGAAATAGAGAGTGTAAAGACACTAAAGGCCTCCTTGATGGATGAGTATCCAATCATGATCCATGAGCTTGGATCATCCTTCCTCCTTGTTTCCAAGGGAATATGTGCAAAGCAAGCACTACCAAGTTCACTAAAGTGATCAACCTTAGGCTTCATTTTGAATAAAACTTCATATGGTGCTATTCCTTCAAGAGCTCCATACTCCTCAAAGCTTTGATCTTCAATGAGAATTTCTTCTCAACATATGCTTTGAATAATAAGGAATAATCATACACCATAAATACTTGAAGAAAGAAGATATCTGCATCTTGTGTGATCATCCTTCTTTGATATATTGAACATATAAGAAACATCAAGAGAGTTTGCACTCTCACTTGGATCCAATTTGTAGATGCCTTCAAATCTTGATCCAAATGCTAGGATCTCACCATCCTTCTTGATCACACAATTGTCAATATTGAAATTGACATCAAAGCCACTATCAAGAAGTTGGCCAACACTTAAGATGTTCTTTGTAAGCTTTGGGACAAAAAGAACATTGTTGAGAAAGAGATCTTTAGAAGATGCAAGCTTTAAGGGAATAATCCCTACTTCTTCAATATTGCACTCATGCTTACTTGCAATGTATATGGTCTTCTTGACTCCATCATAAGGCATAATAGATGAAAAAAAGTGCTTGGAGCCACACATATGTGAAGATGCTCCACTATCAATATACCATGAGTCATCCTTGTTGAAGGTGGAAGAGGAGAAGCTTGATGCCACAAGAGGGCCTTCTCCATCACTTGCAATATAATCTTCTTTCTCATTGGTGATGTTGGCTTGATTGAGTTGATTCTTCTTCTTGAAGCAATTGGTGGCATAATGGCCTTTCTTGCCACAATAAAAGCACTTGATCTTCTTCTTCTTGAGATTTGAAGTAGAAGCATGAGAGGTATCCTCCTCCCCCTCTCCATCTTGGTCTTTAGCTTTGTCATTAGAGAAGTGATGGTGTTGCTTCTTACTCCTCTCTTTGTGCTTGGCAAATAGAACTTTGCCATCATCATGATTGAGTGATAGCTTGTCCATCCTCAAGAGTTTGTACTCTTGTCTTGATTCTTCAGAAATAAGCACACTTTGAAGGGCCTCCAAACTTGGTAGCTCCTCCTTAATGGCATAGGATTGGACAAGGTTGTCATATTCATCTCTCAAGCCATTGAGAATGACTTGGACTAGCTCACTTTGATTGATTGAGTCACCAAGAGTGAGGAGCCTAGAGGTGTTCTTAGCCTCATAGATGGACTTGAGACAATCCCAAGCTTCCTTGGATGTAGAACAATTACCAATCTCCCTCAATATCTCATTAGAGACATTCATCTTAATGTAGTGGAGAGCCATCCTAGCTCTCTTCTTGTATTTTTGTACTTCTTGAAGGACTTGAGGCTCCTCCTCAATCCCAAGTACAATGTCCATCACATCTTGGAGTATCAAGATGGATTCCATCCTCAACTTCCATATTGAATGATTGGAAGTAGACAATCTCTCACTTGGTTGCAACAAGTATGAACTCATTGAAGTCATGTAAAGTGGAGATAAATAAAAGTGATGAACACAAAATGTTGCTTCTCTCTCACTATAGTGATTTTGGATCAAACAAGCAATGTCTTGACCAAACCAAATGTGTCCACCCAAGTCTAGGTGCCCTACCTAACCCTCTTCAAAAGCTTATAACTTTTGATTGGCACAACCAAATGGAACACAATTCACAAATTACAAGTGAAATAATGCTCTCCACTAGAGGTCACCATCAAAATGTGGCTCACTCTACTTTCTTTAGGAAGGGTCTACTTGCATTTATTACATTAGCCTAGAAATACTAGTTTCTACATGGTCATTCCATCTTCCGAGATTCACCATGAGGCTTACATAGTTCCTACTTGACAGTATTAACTAGTATTCCTTGGTTCTCATACTTGGCTCTCAGTCTTCATTAGTCCCGTCTTCATAGAGACCTCCTCGGTCTAAGGTGAGAGGTGCTCTTGAGTTACTCTATCCGAGTATCTTGGGGATTCGTCAGAATCAGCCAACAGATACTCAAGATCCATTGCTTTAGATCCACTCCTCTTTTTTCCTTGCTTCATCTACACTTGTAGGTTCATCAAAAGAGGTTAGGAAAGCAACATAATTTCCAGAAACTACTTGCTTACCCGTTTCATTATATGTGAGCCTTGAAGGTACTTGTCATTCTCTTGATGTTCTCCTTGGCTTTTGAATTGATGAAGGTCCATCATCATCACCATCTAAAGTAGGATCCTTACATCAACATCAAGAATGCTAAATCCATCCACATCACCATGAATAATGCTTGAAGACACTTTTGGAATATTCCCCTCATAAAAAATGACATCTCCACCAACAATCACTTTGTTAGTAGAAGGAATGTAAACCTTGTAGGCTTTACTCACCTCACTATATCCAACAGAATACCTTTCCTTGAAGATGGATTCTCCTTGGTCCTATCATCATCAAGAGTGATGTTGACATAGCATGTGCATCCAAAAGTTCTTAGAAAGTTGACACTTGGCCTCCTCTTGAATAACATCTCAAAAGGTGCTGTATCTCTCTCTTGATCCCATGCTCATCACAAAAAGCCTTGAACCTGGTAGATATGTACTCACCACCATTGTCACTCCTTAAGCACTTGATCCTTGTGAAAAATTGGTTCTCCATTGCATTCTTGAACTTAACAAAGACATCATACACTTCATCCTTGCTCTTTAGTAGATAGATCCAACAAAATCTAGTAAAATCATCAATGAAATTTACATACATCTTAGCTAATTGTAGTAATTCCATGAATATCCAAATGTACAATTTGAAAAGGCTTTGTAGATCTAGATGTAAATCTAGCATAAGGTTGTCTATGTGACTAAGAAAAAACACAAGACTCCATGATAGATACTCTTTAAGGAACTTGGAAGACCTATCACAACTTGCTTTCTAAGCATTACCTGCAATGACTTGAAGTTGAGGTGTCCCATTCTTTTATGCCAAATCTCTTGAATTGGTATTTGATCTCTTGCAGAACATCCAACTTGGTCAGCAATAACACACGCATCTAGTTTGAACAACTTCCCTTGTCTTTTACCTCTTCCAATCAAGATATCATTCCTTTTGATCATACAAGCATCTCCATGATGAAGAAACAAAATGTTTCTATTGCCAAAGCCTTGCTAGCTCTCCACTCTGATGTTGATAGAAAAGACACAAGAAATGAAATTGTTCGTGAAAAATTTTGCGACACACGACATGAAATTGTTTCGCGATACAAAATCATTCTTGCTCCATGAACGACCAAGAAGGTCAGCCAAGTACCAAGGGGTACAAGCATTTGATCAGATATCATGACATCAGCAGAAGTACTCTAGATCGTGGCTAATCTGTCACTCTTGTGATTCGTGATTAGTTATAGATGTTTAATCTTTCTGATCTGGAAGTTACATGACACGACACGAAAAAGTTTGCAAACTATAAACTTTCTACTTGATGCATAATACAAAAAGATGAAAAATACTAAATACATGTTTGCTTGTGAGCAAGACAATTTTGTAAGAGGATCAACAGATCCAGAAGTCCGCTAGTATGCGAGACATTATTCGTGAGAGAACTGTATTTCTCTCATGCCAATGCACTATGTGAATCTGTCTCACAAGAAAATCAATATATAATATTGTAGCTGTTATGCACATAATATTTTGTATGATTATATGATTTCGAATGAACATTTGTCTACTACTATTCGCATGTCTGATTCACTCGTTTATTCAATTTCGCACATTGGTTTGATTTTGTTGAATGCTATATTAATCTGTTAACATAGATCAGCAGTGTCTATCTACACTCGGAGGATTGTAGAAATGATATAGCCAGTAGTGACCAACAATCACATTTGAATTCCTGACGAACTGATTTTGACGCGAATGCTTTCACTTCGTGTTTCGCTTCGTTTCGCTTCATAGTCACTTGGCTATAAGCGTAAATCAATTTCAGAGTTCACTTAAGTTCCGTTTCATTTCGCTTCATTTCATCTTGGTTCGTTTCATCTCGTCTCATCTCATTATAGAGCCTGATTGATCTTTTCGTGAATTCTTCTCTTTCGTCTAGTTTCGCTTCGTTTCGTTTCATTTCACGATCTCTATGCTTCCAACATGAATCAATGTCAGAGCTCATTTAAGTTTTGCTTCACTTCACTTCATTTCATTTTCATCTAGATTTAGTCTCATTTTGTTTTGTTGTGTTACAGAGCTTGATTGATCCAAAATGAATTATTCTCAAACAGAAATAATTCGAGTTTCGCAAAAGTTTCACGAATCGTTCTAGACTTCTATCAGTTCATTTCCAAAATTTCAATGGAATTTTGAATTTGCACAATTTGCATGCTCTGATATGTTCCATCAGTGGTATCAGAGCCACATTGTCATAGTCTGACATAGCCGAAAAAGCTATCAGATCCAGGAGGCTAAGCATTCAAACAAAGAATCATTAGCAAGTGAAAACACAAATTCAGAAGAAATGGCTTCAATAAGTAGCATACAATCCAAGATTTGTATAGTTCTGGATTCATTAGGATCTAACTTCCTAGCATGGAAGGTAAAGACCTCGCTAATACTTAAGGGGGAAGGATTATTCCCCTAGGTAGATGGCACTGAGAAGATGCCTACAACAACCAGCAAGGAGCTACGCGAATGGAGGGAGAAGAATGACAAGGCAGTAGCTTTGATATCATCATCCATCGAGGATAGTCTGACTCTTGACCTGGCTACACTCTCTAAAGCAAAAGAGATGTGGGATACACTACTCACAAGATTTCAGACAAAATCATGTAGTCAGATAATGATGCTTGAAGATCAACTAACAAACCTGCAGTGGGATGACAAAGACCTCACTTCTTTTGTTAGGAAGATGAAGGATCCATTCCTTTCACTACACAATTTTGGAGCACAAAATACAATGTCAAAAGAGAAGTAGCTCACTTATCTGTTGAGAGCCTTACCAAGATCTTTCCAGACAAGTAGAACACTGCTAGCAAAGGATCCTACAATGACACTCGAAAAGGCAATTGTCAAAATTCGAGAAGATGCGACAATGACACTTCAAAAGACAATAGATGGAGTGAAGGAAGAAGTAGAAGCTCGTGAACGCTATGAAGACAATGGTAATTCAGAAAATGCTCTATTTACTCAGAAGAATAAATCTTCTAGAAAGTCTAAGTTTAAGAGGTCTAAGAAGAATGAGTCTAAGACTAATGAACAACAATATGGAAAACAACAAAAAAATTCTGGTGATAAGAAGATCTGCAATAGATGTAGAAGATCAGGTCACACAAAAGAAAAGTATTGGCTAAATCCAAAGATTGAATGCATTCATTGTCATAAACGGGGTCATGCAACAATAGACTATTATCAAAATTTCAAAAACAAAAAGGAGCAGAATCGAAGTGAACCTTCAGATTCAAACTATGTCGAAGACAAAGCAGAATGCTTCAGAGCAGCAAAAGACAGGGCAACAAGGAATTCATCAACTTATGTTATTACTGATCTATGATGTTCATCTAATTCAATTCGAGAAGTAGTACTTGATTCGGGAGCCACCTCACATTTTGTTTCCTCAAAACAAATTTTGTCTGAGTACAAAAAGACGAACAATTGAAGATTTATTATATTTGGAGATGGTTCTAAACACGTGGTTGATGGAACTAGTGTATTATGGCTAGACACGAATCAGGGAGACAAGAAACTGGAGGAAGTTCTCTATGTCCCTACTCTTGACAAAGATCTTCTATCCGTAGCAAAGATAGTCGATACAGGCATGTCGGTAACCTTCACAAAGAACTCTTGTAAATTGTTCAAGGAAGAATCTGATAACCTAGTTGCTAAAGGCAACAAAGAAGGAAATCTGTATCACTTGAACATTCGAACAAGAATTGAACAAGTCAATCAAACTCAGGAATCAACAGATGTACTATGGCACAAAAGGCTATGTCATATGAACATGGAACCCTTATACCAAGCCAATAAAAGTCAGAGAATTCAAGGAGTCGAAATCAAAGGTAGAGATATTCAAACTACCTGTGAATCCTATTTTAAAGTCAAGATAACTAGAACACCTTTCAGTATGGATGTTTATAACGCAACTAAGGTAATTGAAATTGTGCATTCAGA
Organism: Diphasiastrum complanatum; assembly: GCA_029204225.1. NCBI lineage: Eukaryota > Viridiplantae > Streptophyta > Lycopodiopsida > Lycopodiales > Lycopodiaceae > Diphasiastrum > Diphasiastrum complanatum. The sequence continues at coordinate 13,337 of MU834690.1, forward strand.
TATTTGTGGACCATTCAGAGTAAGAGGTGGAGCTTCAACATTCCTCAATGGAATGTGTAGTTGATATCTTCACCAAAGCATTGGAAAATGACTTGTTCATGAAGAATAGGACTTCACTTGGAGTGTTTTCAATAGTAGGCAAACACAATATTATAATAGAGCTTAATGTGCAGTTGTTTGCAGAAGCGAAGAGCAGATAATCAAACAAAACAGTAATAATGTCAGACAAAAAAACATAGTAGCTTAAACATGCAAGATTGACAAGAACTCTAAGCACAATAAAAGACAATGATTGATTGGTGTATGGTAATACACATAGTTTGATGTTATGAGCACAAGACAATAGCAGGCGCGTGCTCAAGAAACTAACTCCGCTCTATAAAAGCTTTGAGCTCATTACTGACAATCAGTCCGAAGAAATAATCTATGTGTGAAAGCATCTACAATATCTCACTCAATATGAATCCCTAATGCTATTGCTATTGCTATATTGAGACAGACATTGTAGATGCTTTCACACATAAATTCTTTCTTCAGACTGATTGTCAATAATGAGCTCATAGCTTTTATAGAGCGGAGTTAGTTTCTTAGCACGGGGTCTCGTCCGCTATTGTCTTGTGCTCTTAACATCAAACTGGTGTGTATTTCCATGCACCAATCTGAATCAATCACTATCTTTTATTGCATTCAGAGTTCTTGTCAGTATTGGATCTTTAAGCTACGACATTTTAGTTAAGAAACACAGTTTAAACACCCGACCGGGTCAATCACCACAACACAACATCAAGTGCAACAAGACAAGACAACATAATTGCTCTCCACAGACTGTATTTTTAACTTATAAGTACAAAGATAAGTTGCTTAAAAGCACTCAAAGGGCTCATAAAAGAAAGATGGCCCGATAACTCTAGAACTAAGCACACCTGGTGTCGTCGAAATAAGAAAGCATTGTATAAGTCGATCATTGCTATTTTAACTCTCTCCCTCAATGATCAACGTCTCTCTTTATTTTAGAGTTTACTCTATTCATGGAACATATCTCCATGATAGTATTACAAGTAACCAGATTTAAGCCAAGTTTGGCTCTAAAAGTCTCAAACTTTTCTTTACTTAAAGCTTTCGTAAATATATCAGCAACTTGTGATAACGTAGAACAATGTACAATATACAATACTTATATATTTAGATTGTAACTTCTCACGCACAAAGTGATATTTCACCTCAATATGTTTTTTCCTTGCATGAAAGATAGGATTCTTAGCCAATTGTATTCCACTTTGACTGTCATAGAAAATAACAATAGGATTTACCTGCTTCATGCCAATCTCACATAACAACTTACGTAGCCAAACAGCTTCCTGGGTAGCAAAATCCAACGCATTATATTTGGCTTCTATAGAAGAAAGAGAAATAGTATCTTGCTTCTTGCTAGACCATGAAAAACAACTGCTACCAAAATTGAAGGTATAACATGTTGTTGACTTTCTATCATCTATACTTCCTGCCCAATCAGCATCAACATAACCCTGCAACTTAGGTAAAACACTTTGTCTTTTGTAGATTAGGCGAAGGTTAGGTGTACCTTTCACATACCTCAAAATCTTTTTTGCATCTTTCCAATGGTCCATAGTGGGTGATGACATGAATTGGCTAATCAAACTTACAGCATAGCAAATATCAGGATGTGTAGTCATAAGATATATCAAACTCCCAACTAGCTGACGAAATAGAGTAGCATCAATATGTTCACTATCATCAATACGAGATCATTTCTTACCAGCTTCGAAAGGGATGATGGAAGGTTTGCACTCTGTCATGTGAAATCTCTCCAATATCATGCCCACATACTTGTTTTGACATAACTTGATATTGTGAAAAATGCAAAAATAAGCTTGGTAGAGGCCAAAAATCTTGTATATAGATAAACACACATGTGTGGAGCCTGTTCCCACGTGTGAAAATAGTCTACTTTTCATGTACCATAATCATATAGGTTGTACATATGATTTAATTCAAGTTCTAGTGGCTAAAAAGGCCAAAAACTAGTTTTCTAGACATATGACACATGGCATCAATCTATTGCTTGCATGAGCCACATCCTTTGGTTAGGTGTCACATCCCATGTGTAGAGGACAGCTCACATGTGTGGAATAAGCTGAAGTAGACGAATTTTGACTTCTAGAAGATCTTCAAGTAGATCTCCATATAGAAGGAAAATGGACCAAAAGTGCTCAAAATAGAAGATTTTGTCCAAGTGTCAATTTTGCATGATGAATCATCATATGACAAAGCACCTTCACACATGTGGGATCAAAGGGATGATCAGTACCACGATCTCCCACTTATTGTATATATAGAGCCACATTTGGCCATAGTCATTGTGAGACACCAATCTTGGTTTTGGAAGCAATTTTGAGTGATTCTCTCCATTTGTCTACATTTGTTTTGCTTGTTTTGAGGTTCTATCAATGTGTACTTGATTTTCAGGTTTGGAGTCCATACTCAGATAGTGTTTCACACGTGTGAAACCAGAAAGTACACCTACCTTCAATTAATGATTGTTCTTGTTAGGATTTTGTGTCTAGAATTGATCTAGATTGATCTTAATCTCAAGTAGATTGATAGATCAAGTAATCTGACAACCAATCCCTCTTGAGGATCAAATTAGGATTCACTCTTGGTCCTTTTTGTACTTTTTGCATAGATATCACTGCCAGTTTGCCATACTTCTACACCCAAGGAATAGTGCATAAGATCTAAATCTGTCATCTCAAACTACTTGCATAAGTTGGCTTTGATAGAACAAGTGAGATTCTCATTATTGCCTGTGATAATGATATCATCAACGTAAAGTACATTCAAGGCAATGATGTCATCATTCATAAGAACATAAAGGTTTGGATCTAAATTTGTTCTTACAAACTCATGAGAAAGAAAGTAATTGTCAATGCATCCATACCATGCGCGTGGCGCTTGCTTAAGGCCATAAAGTGCTTTGTGTAGTTTACATACCTTCTCTTCTTGCCCTTTTGCCATGAAGCCCTGCGGTTGGACCACGTAAACTTCTTCCTCTGAGTCACCATTCAATAATGCGGACTTCACATCCATTTGATGGATCTTCCACCCAAAATGTGATGCTAAGGCAATGATAAGGCATAGCGTAGTCCACTTAGCCACTGGAGCAAATGTCTATTCATAGTCAATTGCTTTGCTTTACTCATAACCCTTCACTACTAGGTATGCTTTGCTATCGTGCCATCCGCATGAAACTTTGTTCTAAACACCCATTTGTTGTCAATGGGTTTCTTTCCAAGTGGTAGATCAACCAACTCCCATGTATCATGCCTGCAGATGGATTCCATCTCCTCTTCCATTGCCCTTTGCCACTCTTTGTGATCTTTTGCTTCATAAAAAATTGATGGCTCTCGACACTTCAAAATGTCACTCCTTTCCCGCGTTGATCTTCTCACTTCTCCTTGTGCGCTAGATCCTGGTTGATTTAGCTTTGTGTCCTTCATGATCTTCTCATACCATTTTGGTATTTTAGATTCAGGTGATACACTACGTGGAGAGTATGTATCACAAGGAGTGTCTAAGTAATGTCTCTGACTTCCAACCGGTTTCTCCTTTATTGCTCCTATTGGCAAGTACCTCCCCCTAGGCTCTTGAATAGGTGGTGTCCTTTCATACTCGCCCTCTCGACTCTCGTCTTCACGTGCATCATTTTGTGGAGCATCTTCTTCATCTTCTTCCTCCAAAATTGTGGAAAGCCTTTTGATGCTTTCACTACTTGCATGGTCTTCATCTTCAAACCTATGGTCTTCTTCAGAATGTTCATATCAGTACATTGCATGCAGAGGTGCGTATAATAAAAAAAATAATATACCTTCACATCTTGTTTGCAGAGAATTTTGAGCCAGAGGCATCTGCGAAGGGAAGCTATTTCTAGATTAGAAGGTGTGTTGTTAAAACAGGCTTACATAAAGACCATGTTAAAAAAAAATGACAAGCTATCAAGTAAAACAAGAATTACTCCATGCAAGCCGAGCATTGGAGGATCCAAAGCTCGTAGATTTTTATCAAATTATTCTGGTAAAGAATCCAAGATTCAATACTCGGTTTGGAAAGAGATAATAGCTGAAACTCAAGATCTAAAAAAAGAAGGTTCGACTCGTCTATAGAAAGTAGAAGTTTGGAGAAAATTAGATAACATGGTGAAATACTTGAGAAAAGATAAATTTTTAAATATTGATGTACAAATGATACAGAAAACAACTGTGAAAGTACTATACTTTAGGACCATAAATGGATCTACAAAAAATCCAGAAGAGTGATTGGATGCTTGCTTAGCAATCTATCAAAAAACTAGACACAAAAAAGTTGATCTAGATTGGCACTTTGACAAACAACAAGCATTAACAATCAAAACCATTGATAAACATTGAAATCTGAGCCCACACGTGTGTACTACAGACTGTAGTATGGCCTTCAAGCTGAGAAACATGTAGAAATTGATTTGGTTGCATTTGGATCACAAAAACTCAATGTACATAGTGGATTATCTTGAGATTGCCAATGAGCTCTAATAATAATCTATCTTCTCACTATGAGAGCTTGGAATACATAGCAAATTTGACTTCCTTTGTGAAGTTAGGTGGATTTCCAGCATGTAATAAGGAGGTTAACTTAGTCTTTTTGTCCTAAAATGAAACCCTAGTCTATTTCCTAGAGTCGTGTTTGGTAGATAGCTAGTTGGTCAATTTTCACCTTAAATCTAGAATTTAGGTCCTATAAATTAGAAATCACTACCAAAATGACATGACCAACCCTATGGACTTAACCTAACCTAAATTAGGAGTGGATTGCCATGTGGCATCTTGGCCTCACATGTGTGAAATCCACTTATGTACAAAACCTACATTATACTACATGGTTCTTGATCAAGCTAGATTTGCCAATTATTTACTCATTCACCTGGTTTGTGATGACAGTTCACTCTTGAGCCTTACAATTCTGACGATGCATATAGATTGTGGCAAGAGTTAATCAAAACGTTTGTACATAATGGCATAAGTTTTGTGCCTGAGTTTAAGGGGGTTGTAAAGAATGATGCTCCTGTCCTAACAGCCTTTCAGGTTGCACATGATGCAAATCCTATCATATACGATCAAAGAGGAATAGAAGCCCTTCCTAATACAGAGAAAGGCAAAATTAAAACATAGGAGATTGTTGTCTTGACAACTCCCAATGCTAATATAAAAAATAAATATAAACTTACTGAATAGGATTTCAATTGTAAACATGTATATATTACCATCTGAAAAAGGAGACACAATCTTACATGTAAACAACCCATTTATGGGATTTTTTGTCCATAGTACAATACTGGATTGCAATTTTTCTAGATTGATAAAAAACAAGATTCTTGTTTTCATCTTGAGTATGATGATGGAAATGTATTTTATGATAGTGAATCTCAGTGTTCTTCCATCAGTTGGATGGTTTCACTAATATCTCTGCATTTGATCTCGAGCTCATGTCTTTTACGTACCTACATAAATTTAATACAAAGTATGTTACATTTAGTATAAAGATTATATGAACAGTTTTTGAAAGAAATTGTACATAAAGAATAGAGTGTCTATGGTTTTCTTTTGCCATACTTCAATCCCAAGACAATAGTGCATCAATTCTAGATCAGTCATGTCAAAAGCATTGGAAAGATCTGATTTGCTTTCATCGATTAACTTCTCATTACTGCATGTAATAATCAAATCATCCACGTACAAGACAATGAACACTATATTTGAATCTTGCCTTATAATGTAAAGATTAGGATCAGCATCACTCTTTAATATTCCTCTTCGCTTGAAATGTTCATCAATGCAAGAGTACCATGTCCGTGGGGCTTGCTTCAATCCATAAATGGCTTTGTTGAGCTTACAAACAAGATGCTCTCTCTCTCAAACTCAACAAATCCTTGAGGTTGTACTAAGTCCACCTCTTCATCCAGCACTCCATTAAGAAAAACAGATTTAACATCCATTTGCTGGATCTTCCAACCATAGAAAGCAAAGATAGCAATAATAGAACATATAGTCACCATCTTAGCTATGGGTGCAAAGGTTTCCTCAAAATCAATACCTTATTGTTGCTCAAATCCTCTCGCAACCAACCATGCTTTGTTGAGTTGCCCATTTGTTCCATATTTGATCTTATAAATCCATTTGCAAGTGATAGGCTTCTTACCATCAAGTAGCTCAACCAAAATCCACGTCCTCTTTTTCGATATGGCTTCCATTTCTGTTTCCATAGCTGCACGCCACTCCTTATGCTCCTTTGCTTCATCAAAAGATTTTGGTTCTTGAGCCTTGAGCATAGAGCCCATCAGGGCTAGATTCATCTCTAATCTTGCAGGAGGTTTTCGATTTCTACTTGATCTTCTAAGCTCTCCCTGCTCACTTGATTCGGAGTATCTCCCTTTTTGGCATCACTTGTTACTGACAAGTATCACTTAGACACTCTCCTAGGGGTCTCATTATTAACCCTATCATTTTCCATTGACTCTTCCATATCGACACCAACTTCTTCCTTCACTTGCACTTTAGCTCAAAGGGATCAATTCTCAATTTTATTTGGTCATTTTGACCCATCTCATCAAAAGTAGCATCTCTGAAAATCATGATCTTTTGTGCATCTGTGTCATCGGTATTACGAGTTTCTTTCTCGTTCTCTTGATATCCCCGTACTCCTTGAAATGTCTTTTGTTGTCTTCATGTAGTACAAACATGGGTGTTTAGAGTTAGCGCGATGGGATACATTGAACATACATTTAATGTCTTTAGATCTCGTGCTAAATGCCATTCTATGTTGAAAGTGCCAATTCTAGAAATATTGAGTGGATCTCCATCCATGTGATTTTTTATGGTGGTAGAATATGAAATTCTATTAAATATCTATGAGAGAATGTCATGGTCTTCTTTCAACACCTATAAGAAAAACAAAAAAATGATTTAGAATAATATTAACATAGAGAAGATTTTCCAAATAAATTCCATATTAGATTATCCCTATTGAATATGTGAAGGAACTACTATACCTGAAAAGTTGCCAACCACCAAATATCATTTTTTGAGTCTTCTGAATTTGAAAGTGCTCCATTCATGATCGTAAGACCAACTCTCTCCATTTTTTGTCCTTTTATAATTTCAGACTCATCTAAATTGAGAACAACTATCAACTTGTTATTGACATTCTCATTTGTAATACCGTAAAAATTTATGATGAATGTTAGTAACTGATTAATGTCAATAAATAGATTGTTGGGATTCTTATATGCTAGACATTCTCCTTATAGTTGGTTATCCATCTCATGAGATGGATTACCAACTATTGTCTACATACCTTGGTTTAATATGTCTTTTTTTGTTAAAAGATGAAATGGTCGTGGGATTGAAAACTTTTTAATATTACCTGTGCAAATGCCTCCTTTATCATCTTAAACGTTGTTGTATATGTTTCTCTACTAACACTAGAAAAACCACACGTTCCCTGAACAAATGTAGTGTCTAATATTTTTCCAACTTCATTCATAATGTTATCAATAACTGAAGCCTTAATCTTTTTCATTTTGTTATTGTTTAACATTGATTTCATAAATTTAGAAGTCAAAATAGAACCTAGTGAGTTTCCAATGGAAATCTCGTCGGCCAAATGGTCTTCAGCAACCAATGTTGATCTGCATTGCAAACATAATGTTCATAAAAATGTCAGTAGAGATTAGGACAGTCATAGTATTCACAGTAGCATAATAAACAAATCAACAAAAAGTTGAAATTAATAAATAACAAGACTAGTGATTATGATTGAATCAAAAGTTCAAGCAATATTAAACCAAATAAGCTATAACTTACTTGAAAGCATGGATTCGTCTTTTTTGATAACCTCCTCTGGATGATAGATCACATATATCCTTGGTTACTAGTCTCTTTCTCTTGTTGCTTCTGACCTTTTTGTTGAGCACATCCATATCTTTATCAAGAGAGAAATATAAGATACGCATGGATTGAAATGCAGTATTTATCTCATCATTACTAGTTGTAAAAGGACACAAAGAAGATTTCAACGCTTGGATCTCCTTCTTGAACATCTCATTTTCTTTCCAACAAGTTTCCAACTTTGTAGATTTGTCTTCGTATTGCCTTTGATATTTTCCCTAATTTCTCTTCCAAATAATGTATTCTTTGCATTGAATGTGCATTCCCATAGAGCATCAAATTTTCACGGTAACCCAAAAGGCCATTTTTGCCATGACACATATAGATTATTAATTGACTCACTGAATGAAAATCTAGATGTTGCAATGAATATGGATCAATAGGATACAATGCTCCTGATCACCATAAACATGCTTTAGCTTTTCCTCCCTGTATCGGATCATATCAAAAGTTCACAATTTGAATTGATTTGAATTTCTTGTCATGAGCGGAGCATATTCTGGTGACAGATCCACATGAAGATGATAAAGCTTTGTCATCAGTATAGTAGTATAGTAACAAACAGTACAATGAAAATAACAAAGCTAGAGATGGCACTACAGATAGAGATGGCATAGGCTTTGTTTCTGAAATGTCACTCTTGATTCAAATTTTTGAGTGTTCCCAACTATTGAGAGAGAATATTTTGACATTTTCAAAATTATACTTTAATTGTGGTTAAGCACTAGTGAAGTTTGATGTGACTAAAATAAGGTACATTCATTTTCATGAAAAGTAGTGCGAACAGAATGCATAAAGAAGTTAGAAGATGATATTTTAATAACTTTATTATTATTTTTCTCTCTCCTACATGGCATTTCTTATAGGGCCCTCTTTGGGCCCATATTTTCTCTAATGGTGATCATCAATAAAAGTCACAAAACAAGAGGCTCCTTTCATGCTTGTGCTTGATGAGAAATGTATATCCGAGTGGATCAACTCCAAAGGAAGTGTACTCTTGATGGAAGAACTTGTATATGGTTTCTTGTGTGATTTTGCAATAGCACAAGCCTCACATGGCTTGATCTCCTTGGAAAGTGTCTTTGGCAAGCCAATAGCCTCGACTTCTTTGATCATAGAAAGCATGGATTTGTAATTGGAATGTCCCAATCTCCTATGCCATAACTCCTCCTTGGAAGCTTGGTCACATAAGCAACATCACAAGAATTTGCACTTTCTCTTGGATCCAATTTGTATATGCCTCCAAATCTAGATCCATGTGCAAGGATCTCATCGTCCTTCTTGATCACACAAGTATCAATATGGAATTTCACTTCAAGGCCACAATAAAAAAAGTTGGCCAACACTTATGAGGTTCTTTGTAAGCTTTGAAACAAAAAGAACCTTGTTGAGAGAGAGAACTTTAGACAACAATATCTAGAACATCATTCATCTCAAGAAGTAATTCCATCTTCACTTTCCACAATGAATAGTTACTTGAGGTAAGCCTGTCATTGGCTTCCAACATGACTCCACTTGATGTGAGTCTAGACAATTTGCGAGTAAATAGAGTGCGAGTTTTGCAAGTTTTTTTTTATCAGTACCATTAATTGTCAAGACCAATAGTTATGGGTAATTTGATGCACCATAAAGATAGAGTTACAGAGATTTTAGCCGAGTCCATCATCATTGGAAAGATCAAGAGACTATCTACTTTGACCACCGTCCAGATTGTGGTATCTACTTCACCATTTCCATTTTAACTACCATTGTTTATGCGTTTCAAATTTTCTAACAATATTGTTGAATAGACATTCCAAAATACAGATAGAGGTTATTGTGTTTTGCAAAATAATTTGTATAAAATTCTTTAGAAAAGATTCCACATGCTCCAATTTCTTGATCATTGCTTTTGAAAATGGTTGCACAAAATAGACCAAATACGCATAAAAACATCGTAACAAAGAGTAAACCAAGTAATCTGAAGCTGTTAAAAAATCACAATTCTAGCTTGACTAGTTTTGGTCATATGACTTGTAAATAGTTAGATGGTCATGATGTGGCTTGTCACACGTGCCAAATAGCATAGGATTCCATTCATAAGGATGTTCTCAAGTAGACCTAAGTGTTAGAACCTTTGGAATGAGTCCAAATTATGCTTAGATACAAGGGAGAAAAAATAGGAGCTATTTTTGGTAATTTTTGCATTGTTGAGGGATCTCCAAGATTCCAACCCTAACTTGGTAGGGATGAAAGATCCACCAAAATTAGCATTAGGGATAGGTTTAGGGCTACTCATACCTGCCCAAAACCGTGATGGATCATGTATATATAGGTGATGATATCTCACCAAAATCAATCAAGCAATTTCATGTTTTTTCTCTCATAATGGTGCAATTGCTCTCTATGTTCATAATTGTTTGAGTACTTGTGATTACTAATGATTATAGGATTGAATGTAGGTCTGGTGTACAGTACTCAGACTGTGGGAGGCCGTACTTTCACACGTGTGAAGCCTTCTTCAAGGATTTGGGCCATTTAGTGAGGTTCAAGCATAGATTTTTGATGGATTTTGATGGTTCAACTTGTGCTAATCTTATGAAATCATAATCTATTGTTTCCCTCATCATTTCAAGTGTTTTAGGATCCTTATTTGCTGTAATTTTTACATGGTATCAGAGCCTAAAGGCTGAAATGAGCTAAATCCTTGGTTTGCATTCAATTTGATCACAATTTTTGATCTAAATCTTGTGTAGATTGGATCTTAGCATCTAGTATTGATTCTAGAACTCAAAGTGAGTCAAATACATTGGAGATTGGTGTTGTGTGACTTCATTTGCAGGTGTTTAGGTGTCTAAAACTGGAGGCAAAGTTGAATTCAATTCACATTACCAAGATAGCAATTTTTGCTTGCTCCAAGCATTGATTTCTAAGCAAGTTTTGGAGGTGATTTCATAGAGGAGGCTTTCTAGCATTCAAGGAGAGGGAAGATCAGAGTTTTGGAGACTCTTCAAGGCTGTTCTAAGGTGTAGTAGACACCTCCTAAAGTGATTTAGGTTCAGTCCAACCATTGCTTGACTTATGCACCAAATTAGATCAATTTTTCATCAATTTTGATCATTTTTTGCTTGTGATTGGATAGTAGATTGTGTTGCATCCTCATTAAGTTCCATTTAGATCTTTTACAAGAGATTTTGGAAGTATATTAGGTTGCTGAAATTCACTATTGATCAGATCATTTGGAAGCTTTAATGTTCTTTATAGAAAGAGGGGCAATTCTACTAGTATTGTCTACTTCAATCAAGCAAGTGCATTGTTTCTAGTATTCTATGATTTGATTTTGTTAGAGATCATTCTTAGATCTTTATAGGAAGTCTATTACTGATCTTTTCAGGTCCCTAAGAAGTGGGATAAGGTAGACCTTCAATCAAATCAATAGAAGTAACCTTCATTTGTGTGAAGTCCTTGATTAGGAGACTAGATGGCATCTATAAATGCATATCTTTTGGATACTAATGAAAGGCTCAACAAAACTAACTATTCCATATGGAAAGTTAGAATGGAATCTATCATGATCATGCAAGATCTGATGGAAATTGTAAATGGTAAGGAGGGTGAATCTATTCATCCTCAAGAAAAAGCCAAATACATCAAGAGGTGCAATGTTGCACTACATTGCATAAAAATAAATGTTGCAAATGAACTCTTAAGAGAGGTAGGAGATTGCACTTCAGCTCAAGATGCTTGGGAGACTTTGCAAAAGGTCTATGAATCCAAGAACCAAACTAGAATGTTAGCTTTGAAGAATCAAATCTATAGAAGCTATCAAAAGAAAGGAGAGAGTGCACATACTTTTGTCCTAAGAGTAAAGGAATTGAACAAAGAGCTAGCCTTATAGGTGACCCTATCAAGGATGAAGAGCTTGTTCAACTCATATTGAATGGACTAAGCTTTGAATTTGACAATTTGGTTCAGGGATATGCAATTATGGGTAAGCTACCCATACTTGAAGAACTCCAAGGCACACTCATGGCCGAGGAATCAAGAAGGAGCCCTATGCAAGAGAGGATGGATAGGCTTTCCATCCAAGGTGGAGATGACCAAGCTCTCTTCACCAAAGTCAAAGGCAAGTCCAAAGGCAAAGGATCAACATTCAAGAAGTCTACAAAGCTTGAGGATCAAGAAGGACCCCCAAAGGCATCTCCATCAACCACCAAAGTCAAGAAGGACAAATCAAAGGTGAAGTGCTACTATTGTAGCAAGATGGGGCATTATGCCTCGGAATGCTTCAAGAGGAAGCAAGATCAAAGCCAAGCCAACATGAGAAAAGAGGAGGAGGAGGAGAGTTCACATGAGGACTCTCTCATGATGTCCATATTTTCTTCAACAAGCTTCAAAGGAGAAGATCCTTGGTGGATTGACTCAGGTGCTAGTTCACACATGACTAGTAAAAGGGAGTTTTTCTCTTCTCTCTTATCTTATGATGGACCTATAAAGTCTATCTATACAGCAAATGATGAAGCTTGTAAGATTGAAGGAGTTGGTAGCATTCCCCTTTGCTTAGGATCTTCCAAAAAGATCAACATAGAAGGTGTTTTGTACATTCCTACAATAACAAAGAATCTACTAAGTGTTGGCCAAATGGTAGACAATGGTTTCAATGTTGACTTTGCTTCAAATGAATGTTTCATCAAGAAGAAGGGTAAGATAGTGGCTAAGGGCACTAGACTTGGCAAACTTTATAAGCTGGATGCATTTGTGGATACTAATGTTGTCATGTTGGCCGAGAAGAGCAAGATATCTACCTTTACTTTATGGCACAAAAGACTTGGACATGTCAACTCGGGTTCCATGGAGGCTATGATCAAGGAGGAGTATGCTTTAGGCCTACCAAGGTCTATTGGGAAGGAAGACAAGGTTTGTGAAGCTTGTGCCTTATCCAAGGCACATAAGAAGGTGTTTCCTAACTCCATCACAAAGTCATCTCATCCTCTTGAACTCATACACTCGGATGTGCACATTGCTAGCACCAAATCTAATGGAGGTTCATCCATGTTTTTAACCTTCATTGATGACTACTCAAGATATTGTTGGGTGTTCTTACTTTCCTTCAAGTCTCAAGTATTTGATACTTTTGTAAAGTTCAAGTTGTTTGTGGAAAAGCATCATAATCATAGCATCAAGATTCTTAGAAGTGACAATGGTGGAGAATTCATCTCCAATGAGTTCAAGGCCTTTTGTGAGGAGGAAGGGATCAAGAAAGAGACTTCTTGTCCTTACACTCCTCAACAAAATGGAGTTGCTGAAAGAAGGAATAGAACATTATGTGAATGTTCTAAGGCTTTAAGATTAGATGCTTGTTTGCCCAAATCCTTTTGGGGTGAGTCTCTTGTATGTGCAAACTACTTGATGAATAGGGTGTCTTGCAAAGCAATTGAAGGCAAAACTCCTTATGAGATGTTGTATGGAAAGAAACCCAATCTTAATCACTTGAAAGTTTTTGGGTGTATATGTTATGTGCATATGTGCCATTGGAAACAAGAACCAAGGAGGATCCATCTTCCACAAGAGGGATCATGCTTGGATATGCAAGCTCAAGCAAGGGCTACAAAGTCTATCTCCCATCCTTGAACAAATTTGTTGTTTCAAGGGATGTCATCTTTGATGAACATCATATGCATATGCTTGAAGAAGGCTCAAGTGCTCCAACAATCAAGAAGAAGATGGCCGAGGAGCAAGATCTTGGTTTTGAGGAGGAGCTCATGGAGGAGCAAGCACCAAACCCACCTATCACACCAAGGAGATCTTCAAGGGCAAAAGTGGAGCCATCAAGGCTCACATATCAAGGCAAAGGACAGCAAGTTGAGGGTATCTCATCCACTTCTTATGCTTTATCTAGTTTTGAAGAACCATCTAATGTTGAAGATGCATTGAACTCCAAAGAATGGTATAAAGCTATGTTGGATGAGTATGATGCCTTGATTGAGAATGAAACTTGGTTGCTTGTTGAGAGACCTCAAAGGAATGTAATAGGATGCAAGTGGGTCTTCAAACTTAAGTTGAATGCAAATGGGAGTGTTAACAAACATAAAGCAAGATTAGTTGCAAAAGGTTATGCTCAAGAGAGAGGGATAGACTATGAGGAAACTTTTGCACCCGTGGCCAAGATGGTCACAATAAGACTAATCATTGCACTTGCATCACATTTTGGATGGATTCTATGTCAAATGGATGTCTCTAATGCTTTCTTGAATGGTTTTTTGGAAGAGGATATCTATATGGAGCAGCCACAAGGGCTCATCAAGCATGGAATGGAGAACAAAGTATGCCATCTCCAAAGAAGCATCTATGGCTTGAAGCAAGCCTCGAGATCTTGGAATTCAAGACTACATTGCTATCTTATTTCACTTTCTTTTGTTCAAAGTGAATATGATCCCACTCTTTACATTAAGTTTGATGATGTTGGTATTGTACTTTTACTCAATTATGTAGATGACATCATCATTAGTGGAAATAGTGTTGATGGTATTGAAAAAATCAAGATAGATCTATCCTTAGAGTTCAAGATGGTAGATCTAGGGTGTCTTCACTTCATCTTAGGCATAGAAGTACTTAGAGGGTCTGATTTTATCTTTATAAGTCAAGTAAACTATGCTCAAAGTCTTTTGAAGAAGTTTAAGATGGAAGTATGCAAAAGTGTTGACACACCAATGGAGCAAGATGTAAAAGTGCCAAATGAAGATGATGAAAGATCCTTCATGGACATCACTTTGTTTAGGCAACTTATAGGTTCCTTAATGTGGATCACTATAACTAGACCAGATCTTAGCTTTAGTGTATGTAGGTTGAGCCAATCCATGCAAAAGCCATTGAATATCCATTGGAAAAAGGCTAAGAGGATTCTAAGATACATCTCGGGTACATTGGATTTTGGGATTCTATATAGAGGAGATGTGATTAACCTTCATGCATTTAGTGATTCAGATTTTGCAGGGGACAAGAGGGATAGGAAATCAACAAGTGCCTATTCAACTTTCATAGGAGAAGGTGTGGTTTCATGGCTTTCAAAAAAGCAAGAAACTATATCTCTATCTTCAACCGAGGCCGAGTACAAAGCTTTGACAACCACTACAAAGGAGGTACTTTGGATCAAGAGATTATTGGTGGAACTAAAGATCATGGATTCAGAGGAGGCACCAATCATCTACAATGACAATATATCAGCCCAACACCTTGCATCTAACCCAATCTTCCATGCAAGATCTAAGCACATTGAGATATGCCATCACTTTGTGAGAGAAATGGTGCAAGCCAAGGAGATTGCTTTGGAGCATGTTTCAAGCAATGAATGTGTAGCTGATCTACTTACTAAACCATTTCAAAAGACACCTTTTATGAAGTTCAGATCATCACTTGGAGTGATTAGTAAAGCAATGATTGAACCAAGCTAGATAGTGAGGAGGAGTGTTAAAAAATCACAATTCTAGCTTGACTAGTTTTGGTCATATGACTTGTAAATAGTTAGATGGTCATGATGTGGCTTGTCACACGTGCCAAATAGCATAGGATTCCATTCATAAGGATGTTCTCAAGTAGACCTAAGTGTTAGAACCTTTGGAATGAGTCCAAATTATGCTTAGATACAAGGGAGAAAAAATAGGAGCTATTTTTGGTAATTTTTGCATTGTTGAGGGATCTCCAAGATTCCAACCCTAACTTGGTAGGGATGAAAGATCCACCAAAATTAGCATTAGGGATAGGTTTAGGGCTACTCATACCTGCCCAAAACCGTGATGGATCATGTATATATAGGTGATGATATCTCACCAAAATCAATCAAGCAATTTCATGTTTTTTCTCTCATAATGGTGCAATTGCTCTCTATGTTCATAATTGTTTGAGTACTTGTGATTACTAATGATTATAGGATTGAATGTAGGTCTGGTGTACAGTACTCAGACTGTGGGAGGCCGTACTTTCACACGTGTGAAGCCTTCTTCAAGGATTTGGGCCATTTAGTGAGGTTCAAGCATAGATTTTTGATGGATTTTGATGGTTCAACTTGTGCTAATCTTATGAAATCATAATCTATTGTTTCCCTCATCATTTCAAGTGTTTTAGGATCCTTATTTGCTGTAATTTTTACAGAAGCATACGAATTTGTTCTTCCAAAAAGAACCATGCAATGAAAATGGTCTTCCAAAAAAAATCCACATGGAAGCACATCAAATGTTTAACTACATCTATAGTCTATTCATCCTCATACTCGTCGTCCACATAAATACAAGCACGAGCACTTTTTTTGCTCGAGGATCTTTTCGCAACATCCTCGTTTCCCATTGCTTTTGCCGATGACTCTGCATAGGATGGCAATTGGCTGGATTATGCAAGCATGGATATAGAGAAGCACATCCAAGCTAATAGAAAAGCTAGCTAACTTATTTATACATACCATTTTTGGAAGTCATCAAAATCTCACTCATCAAGATCATCATCATCGTCCTCATTAGTGTCAATTAGCATTGCTTGCGTAGGGGCAAATGATGATTCTACACCACATACTTTTTGAACCAGTGAAAATACAACATAGTTTGTTCTCATAATCAACAACAAAAAGAAAGGACAAACAAAACAAACCGTATCGCTTCAAGGCTGGATCCAATGTTGCCTGATCCGCACCCATTACAATGCAATGTCATCCTGTGCGTCTACAAGCATACAATGTTCCGCCATCACCCATAATGGGTCAACAACCACACCTGAATGCTTGCAACACATCTCTACAATGAAATGCAGGAAATGAGGACTCTTCTCCATCCCTCCTCGTGCCGGCAAAGACGTTGCTGAATCAAATAGTCTCTCTGCCGCAGGGTAACAATGTATCCAATGGTCATTCATACTCCCAAACAAGGAAGGGTCAACCAAATCACAATCACCCATGGGCAATTGCGGTGAAGCATCTAGGCGACATAAAATATAAACACCTAGCATATTCACCTGGGCAACACATTGGTGAATTTATCAAGCATCGATACAAGTATGATAACACATTAGAAAATTGATATAACAGTGAGGGAAAAAATGCATACCTGAATACCCTTCACACTCACTCCAAATTTATCAACGCCTCATAGAATAGCTTCACGCATCACTCTCAGGCCACTTTTTTTGGCAACTCTAACAAGCAATGGTATTTCTGGTACACCAATAATTGAAACGACCAATCCATCATCATCAAGTATTGCAGATGGAGACTATATAGTACTCTCAAATGAATGATCATCCAATTTGTTCCATATAGGGACATGTTAATCCATCTAGAATAATATTCGTGGGAAAATCAAGCAACACGAGGTCGGCACTGTAAGAAACAGATTTACCTCTCCTAGTCCTAGACCCTGTGCAAACTGATCGTAAATGTGAGAGTATGGAAAGCATCTCGACTGCCGTCATTTTCGACGCGACACACTTGGCAATATTTAATATATCTTCGCACACGGTAAAAATCTACATAATTTGAGAACAAGATGAATATCAAAATTTGAAAAACACATGACAAAATATGTGCTTTTTAATGCTAGCATGTTAATGTCCAAATAACATTTACTGTACCTTGTTGTTGGACTTGGATGAATCGAACAATGGCTTCATGAATTCAAAAGACTCACGCGGTCGCTTTGCACTATGGGCCATCGCATGAGTGGTGATAATCACAAGTGCAATTGCTTGTTCCTTTCCTTTATGACTTACCTTTGCTAGACGTTGTCGTGGCACTCTATCTTCAGTTTGATGGTCTTCATCCTCTAGTCTGGACTCAAGTGCAGTCTCAAGTGCAGCTACCATATCTGTCTCCAAGTGAGGCCCATCAATGTCGTGAGGTGCGACCGAGAGAGCACCCTTGGCGTGCATATTATAGCTCTCTTTCTCATCCTCTAGGCAAGAACCTGCTGGAAAGTCAATCCACCAAGGATTGTTTGCTATTTCCCACTCACTTAAATTTAGACGCTCATTGTAATGATATGCATCACTGTACATACAAGTCTCTTTATCCGAAATCTTGGTCCACAACCTAAAGTATGAAGGCATCTTTTCAAGTTGTTTCATTTTCACCAAATATGAGATATACCTGCATGCATAGTGGTTACCAAATTTACAAAAAATCAAAGTTGAGAGTGGACCAACAAAGATACAATAGCAAAAAGGGCATGAAAAGATTATCCTACAAATATTATCATATTATCATAAGCACTTTGATCTGACTACCTCCAAATCACTTGGAACTCCGAGAATCCAAAACACTCAAAGAGTTCAATTTAGGGTTTTGATGCTCTAGAGTTTACACTTCACCTTGAAAAATGTGCTCAAGTGTGCACCCCTTTGATGTACATTGGCCATATTTAGATTCTATGGAGACTCAACATATTGAGGCTCCTATTGTGAACTCTTACCATGTATTTGTTAAGTATATATTTATGTTAAGTATATAAACCCAGCGAAGTGCTTTGTCAAATGGGACCAACCTCCACAATGTAGGGATTTCCAGGGGTGGTTCGTTTATCTATGTGTGGTGGCGCATTTGAGTGTTGTAATATCAATTGCAATTATTTGTTGTCGTTCGAGAAGAACAATTCCAAACACTTCTCTGGAAGATTGTTGACTAGGTGTCCAATAGGACTAGTTTCAAGTGGCATTGGTAGCATGAAAGGCATTGTACAGCTAAGATTTATTATTGTATTCCAAATGACACGAGATGCACTAGAATGGTCATACACTTGGGTTTCCATGATCATGAGTTCGGTGTTGGAGATTCATATGTCAACATGGAGAAAGCACAAGATCTAGTGATGAAGAAGGCCTCTCAGAACATTATGCATAAACCAAAGAGAATTCAAAAGGACTTGGCCAAAGAGTTGATTTCAGATCACTTGCTGGCAACATCATCGACATCTCCTATAGATTCTACAATTCTAGATGAATTGTTGTCTTTGATTGAACCCACTTCAAACAATCGAAGGTATGGGTATGCTTAAATCTCTAACATGTCATTTGGGCTTGAAATATCTATATATCTTTAATTTTTCTGATGGTTAATTATTGTAGATTGAAAAAATGGATAATGTTGGCAAGGAAAGAAATGCAGCCTGTCGATCTATCCCATGAAATAACTTCATTCCTATATTTAAAAGAACATTGTGCATATCAGTTCTTTTATGGATCGTTGTTTCCTGGACAGTTGCATGACAAAACAGATAGATGTCATATTTTCAAGATGTCAACTACTGGACCAGCATCGGGAGTGGAACTTGTACAAAGAATGCAACCAGGGAATGATCTAGCAAGATCTTGGTGTTGTTTTGATCATGTACACCGAATTAAAGATTGGGTCACAATGGCTACCCATGTATATGACATACGGTATGAATTTCTACATTTCTTGCTTTTCAATATTATAGCAACTAAGTAGCTTATCCATTGTGCACTTTGTTTTGTATAAACCAACCCATGCACTTCACAAAGTGTTATGCCACCTCAATATGCTTGCTCCTAGCATGAAATACAGGATTGGTTGCCAATTTTTGGACTGATAGATTGTCACAAAAGATGATTGGAGTGTCTCGAAAATCCAGCAAGTGAAGTTCCTTGATCATCCTCTTGACCCATACGATCTCCTTTGTGCAATGTGTAAGTGCATTGTACTCGGCCTCACTAGATGACAATGAGATAGTGGCTTGATTCTTTGACATCCATGATATAGCTCCATCACCTATGAAAATACAATATGCACTAATGGATTTTCTCTCCAGCATAGTTTGAATCCGAAAATCCAAATAAGATAGATGATGATCCCGCATACAATATGCCAAAATCTTGAGTTCCCATGATATACCTCAAAACTCATTTTCCTAGCTTCCAATGCTCCTCACTAGGATCATTACTTGAATTGACTCAATCTACTAGCACAATAGCTTAGATCTGATCTTGTGATGGTTAGATAGATCAATGACCCAACTAGCTTTCTATAGACACTAATGTCCTTGAAGGATCTTTCATTACCTCTTATAGTTAGTGTGAAGGATTTCAGATCATTATGATTCAATCCACTTGAAAGATCTTTGGTTAGAAACAAACATACACTACCAATCTCACCAATGTAGAAAAATCAACATCTACACACAAAATGAGATACAAACACTAATAGAACTTGATTAAACTTGAATGAAATTATTATTTACTATTGCTTTTCATAAAAAACCAGCAAGCTACTATCATTCACACATGTGAAAACGAAAATAACAATTATGGATCATTCTACACACAGAATTGCAAGCAATCACCAATATAGTGCATCAATGGATAGTAGAACCCAAGAGAACCATGTATAAGCATGAAATGAGATAGAGAAGAGAGAAAATCACACTCTCCACGAGTTACATCCTTTTATAACAGGTCCAAACCCTACTTGGCCACTTGGCTTTCCCTCCAAAATGCTAACCCTACTATTTTTGGTTCTAGATTCAAAGTATCCAACATTCAAATTTGAATCTACTCAAACTCACCTTCTAACTTTTCCACACTTTCAAAAATCATTTATTCAAATGACATTTAGACTAATGAACTTTGAAAAGTCAATCTCTAAGTCTAGAAACAAAGTTGGCCTCAATATGCCAAATATGGAAATATAGCAAATATGATCAAATTAGTTGAATCTTTCACACTCCCTCTTCAACTAGTTTCAGCATAGACTTTGATAACACTCCAAGTGATGTCCTATGCTTCATGAACAAGTCCTTTCCCAATTCTTTGGTGAAGATATCAGCTACATATTCCCTTGAAGACACATGTTGAAGCTCCACCTCCTTTGCAATGACTTGCTCCCTCACAAAATGATCTTGCACCTCAATATGCTTGCTCCTAGCATGAAAGATAGGATTGGTTACCAATTTTTGAGCTGATTGATTGTCACAAAAGATAGTTGGGCTCTCTGAAAAATCTAGCAAGTGAAGATCCTTGATCATCCTCTTGAAACATACTATCTCCTTTGTGCAATGTGTAAGAGCTTTGTACTCGGCTTCACTAGATGACAATGAGATAGTGGCTTGTTTCTTCGACATCCATGATATAGCTCCATCATGTATGAAAATACAATGAGAACTAATGGATTTCCTATCCATTACATCTCTAGCATAGTCCAAATCTAAAAATCCAAAAAGATTAGATGACGATCCCTCATACAATATGCCAAAATCTCAAGTTCCAATGATGTACCTCAAAACTCGCCTTCCTAGCTTCCAATGCTCCTCACTAGAATCTTGCATGAATTGACTCAATATTCCAACACAATTGCTTAGATATGGTCTAGTAATGGTTAGATAGATGAGTGAACGAACTAGCTTCCTATAGAGAGTAATTTCCTCTAAGGATCTTTCATTACCCCTTATAGTTAACTTTACATGAGACTCCATAGGTGTATCACTAGCTTTTGCATCTACCATATGAAATCTTTCTAGAATAGAATTAGTATACTTCTCTGACAAATGAAAGTAGATTGAGAAGATCTAATGACTTCTATTCCCAAAATGTAATGCAAATTACCAAGATCATGCACCTCAAACTGCATCTTAAGAGCACTCTTGACATCGTCCACATCTTGATTGTCTCCACCACTCAAGATGATATCATCCACATAGACTAGCAAGATGGTAACATCATTCCAGAAAACCTATAATAAAGTGAAAGATCATACTCACTCATAACAAAGCCTTGAGAGAGTAAAAAAGTGTTAAGCTTAGGATACCAACTCTTTATGTCAACGAGCCAATATCGGAAACAATGTCATATTGCTTTTTCGTCTGCAACCGAAAGTCCACTACACCATTGGATAATTTTGAACTTAATGGAACTTCATCCTCATCTTCAAAAGTGACCTTCTTTTGAAACGGGTTGGAATTAAGTTCTTCTGCGATAAGAGTTTTCGCTTGATCAACAACATCCTTCTTGAATAGCTTAGCAACGTTTCTGTCATAATCAAAGTTGTCCTTCAAGTCTTTTTGAGTAAGAGACTTGTTCTTCAACTTCTTTGTCAGATGATTCTTCTTATTCTTCCGAGTCCTAGCTAAACTCTATTTCGTTGGTATAAGTGATTTTGAAGTGCTCCGAGTAGAAACTTTAAAAACATCTTCCAAATCACTTGGCCAATTGGTATCTTTGGATAGTAGAGTGTCTTTGTCAGAGCATTCAATTCTCTGCACAACAGCATCCTCTTGCTTCTTTTTAATCTCTGGTTCAGCACTTGGAGACTGGACACACTTGTACAGTACCTTTGGATTTTGAGGCTTTGGGCATTCTGCAGCTAAATGTCCTTCTCTTGAACAATTTGAACATAAAGGTACATAACTAATTGGTCGGCAAGGCTCCGGGCAATCGAGTGAATAATTGCCTTGTGTGCCACAGTTATAACGGTTGCTCGCCAACTTCTTCGGCGGAAAATTGACTGGTGCATAAATAGTCTTTTGACTTGAGTTCACCGTTTGAACAGGTACATAGCACTTTGGTCCAAATTTTGGTTCAGGCTGCAACGTTGGTGTAGATGATCCTTGGACATAACGACAATGCTCCTCCGGATATATTTTTTATACATACAAAACCTCTCCATCAGCACTCTCAACATAAGAAACTTGTTTACTTTACATTCATGCTTAGAGTGACCTGGAGCTCCACATCTGGTACACCAGATATTTGGATCAGAAGAAGGTGCCTTCTGTCACTTATCTAATACTTCAGATATCTGCACTTTTAAGTCTTCAATTTGTTTTGATAGATTCGAGATATTCTTCTTCCAAGCTTTATCAATCTTTGGAGATGGTTCCTTGGAAGGCTTGATTTTCTTTTTCATCTTTTTCTCCTTCTTGTGGTTCTTATCATTTTCGAAAGAATTTGAGCTTTCTATATGAATCATGTTTCGAACTTGAATTATCAGACAAAGACGATGACTTCTTCTCTATCTTCTTGCTGGAACGATGCTTCTAAGCAGTCTTTGATATTTCATAATTCTCTGTTGTTACAACTTCATCCAAGATATTCATGGGTCTTTGTCGGCAGTACTTATCAATCTTACTTGGCAGCCCTGCAAGGTACCATTCAATCTGCATTACAACAAGATAAACACCCACCAGTTTTCCAATTAAGTTTTTTACCTTCTAGGTGTACCTTCTCAAAGACTCCTCTTTCTTTTGAATAGAGTTGAGATGTGCAAGCACTCGAGTAGAGTAGCCAATCTTGCGAAACTGACTAAGAAAGGCTTCTTTCAACAAGTCCCAAGTATTTACGGCTACATAATCCATTTGGCTATACCAAATTTGGACTTTTTTCCACATCAAACCAAAAAATATATGTAATTTGTCTGCATTCATTCTCTCATTATTGGAAACGCCAATGGATTTGGAAAATATAACTATCAGTGTCATCTGAAGAAGTTCTCTTCAAGTAATCATACTTGATTTTTGAAATAGAATTGAATTGGTTCTGAGGAGGACCCATTTTGGATTAGGATTTGATTCAGGTTCTGATTCAGAACTAGGACCTAGATCAGGATTTTGAACAGTCTTAGGAAGTTCAGGTTCAGTTTTGGATTTACCGAGTGAGTTGTTGAAAATAAACTTCAGCTTCCTGATAAGTGGCAAAAGGTGATATTCCGCGCTAAAAAACTTGTTGAAGACCCTTGAAAAAGTTCTTACGTAGGCTTCTATATCTCTCCAAATGCTCTGCTTGAACTGCTTCCTGCAATTGGCATTTATTTTTAATTGAGAAACATCTATATTCAACAGATTAGCAATCCCTACAACGACACCAAATATAGGCATATGTCGTGTTATACTTATCTTAAATGTCAGGATATGTAGCATAAAAGATTGTCATTCCCCAAAGAGACTATTTTATATTGTAATTCTAGATGTTAACTCATTTTATCATTCTTGGATTAAGAGCTGGTTGTCAACAGACATTGAAGAGTATCGGTGACCAGTATCACCGGTTAGTTGTGGCTCCAAATAATCAAAAGTAAAAGATATTGATGCCGACAATCTCATATCGAACATGATGCATTTCTTATTAGTGTATCCGACTTATCGGCTAGCCCGATATATCAGTCTGTGCTCCTAATAAATTTTGTCAAACAAACAAGGTTTGTCGCATCAGATAAACCGAGGCAGAGAAAGTTGCAAATGTCGCAATGCATTTCAAATGAAGTCCGACAATCTGTCCTCAACAATAGAGAGCGCTCATTCATAAGAACAATTGATTACTATGTTGAAGTACACGAGTATCCATATGCAAAGTTCAAAGCATTGATTTACAACAACACAGAGCGAGCTTTAGGATGTGTAAGTCTAAATATATGTCAGAAAAATGTAACGGTGATTCCGAAAGTTAACATCACAATTAAGCTCCAAGCAATTGATTATTCAATTGTGCAAGAAATCAAGTAATCAATGAGTTTTATGACAATCTTAGCAAAAAATTCATGGTTGCTCGCATAGAACAGTATCAAGGCTAAAGAAGAGTCTGACCAGAGTTACAATCACAAGCACGTCCGACAAGGTGAGGCTTACCAACTGTCATAAATAGAAGTACTCAACAAACATATGGCTTATGAAAGTTTGACGTAGACAAATTGGAAATCTTTCCCGGTCTGTTGAGAAAGCAAGCACGCATATGGTACAGGCAAGTTGAACCAAGCCGTGTAGTAACCTGGTTACTACTGAAAGATGTGTTTCTGAACTAGTTTAGAGAAATCAGTTATAAATCTAGAATTTTCGGACGACTGAACAATGTTCAGAAGAAAACTAAAGAATCCCTCCGAAAAAATACACGAAAGGTCAAGAATTTTATAGGAAAAATACCGTTGTATATCTCATTGATATGCAGATCGAATGGCTTTTGGGAGGTTTACCACCAAAAATCGATCGATATTGTAGACAAGGAGACATGACTTCCTTATCAACAGTAATAGCAAGTGTAAAAAATTTGAGACTTAGAAGCTAGCACGGAAGCGACGCTCTACTAATAGACCTCATAAGTCTAAGACCAATTCTATTAATAGCGAAGATAATTTATATACTGAATCAAGTTCCAATTCTTCAAGCTCGGAGTTTGATACCAGTAATTCATCGGATTTAGAAGCTGATAAAGGAGATAGAATAAGTAAACATCGATCCAAACGAAAGGACGAAACTAAAATTAATGAGGATAAGTCTACAACTTCTATAGTTGAAAAGCTTTGGAAGAGTAACATGGCTGATTTTAATAAAAAGTTTAATGATTTGAAATTGCAGATACTTCTTCTAACACAAAAATGTGGTGTACGAAGTGCGAAACTTCTGGACATTCTAAGGAAGACTAATGTCGAAGTTCCTACCCTGGAAGTACTTTTCATTTTTTAAAATGATACAACTACTAATTATGTTCAGGCTACAGAGAGTGGATGGAAGATTGAATGGAGATGGACAAGAAAAATGAAAATGAAAGATGGATGATAACTGATATGGAAATCACTCACCAAGGAGACTTGTGCTAAAATTAAAATTATTGGTTTTTTCCTTCTTCTTCTTTTTTATGGTCTTTTTTTTTTTTTAAAATTTTACAGTTCTTTTTTTTACGATCTTTTTTTTACGATTTTTTTTTCTCTTTTTTCTTACGCTCTTTTTTTTTTTTTTTTTTTTTGAGAATAGAACCGTCAAAGTCGTGGGAGGACGCTATTTGAAAGATAGAGTCGCTCACCAGTGAGGCTTAGATTCATTTTTCGATTTTTAGTATTTTTTTTTTTTTGAAAAAATAGAACCGTTGCAGTCGTGGAAGGAGGCTATCTGAAAGATAGAGTTGCTCACCAGCGAGGCTTAGATTCTTTTCCAAAAATTTTAGTTTTTATTTTATTTATTTTTCTTCGTACAAGCAAAAAAAATCACAAAAAACGGCAAAATCTCAAAAAATGGCAAAACTAACACTAATCTAGTCCCATAATTTTCGATTTTTGTGTGTAAAAAAAGAATGGTGAGAGAGAAGAAAAGAGAGAGAGGGAGAGAATAGAGAGAGAGAGAGAGAGAGAGAGAGAGAGAGAGAGAGAGAGAGAGAGAGAGAGAGAGAGAGAGAGAGAGAGAGAGAGAGTGGCGCTCCCCGTAGTATAGAGGTTCGTCACTGGGAGCGGCAACCTCGCCTTCACCTGCATAGCAAGAAGAGAGAGAGAAGTTCCAAGTAGTGAGAGGCTTGGGAGGCCTGAGCACCTTCTCCAAACTATTCGGTCGCTTCTTAGAGAGAGGAGAGAAGAGAGAGAGGGAATTCCTAGGTTGAGAAAGGCTTTGGGGGCTCGAGCACCTACCCAAAGATATTCTATCCCAACATAGGAAGAGAGAGGAGAGAGAGAAGAGAGAAAAGAGAGCTCACCAAGGATGGTTGGGGCTATGGGGCTCATGCGCCTACCCATAGCTATGCACCAATCACCCTTGGAGAGAGAGAGAGAGAGAGAGAGAGAGAGAGAGAGAGAGAGAGAGAGAGAGAGAGAGAGAGAGAGAGAGAGAGAGAGAGAGAGAGAGAGAGAGAGAGAGAGAGAGAGAGAGAGAGAGAGAGAGAGAGAGAGAGAGAGAGAGAGAGAGAGCTTTATTGTGAAGAATGGAAAATGGCCTCTTTATATAGTTGAGGAGGGAGGGCCATCATGGCTCTCATTGGCCTATTTATAATGGCATCCTAGCCCTTCAAACTAAATGAACTTCAATCTAATGGTTCATTAGGAAAAGGGCCAAACTCACATGATTCATGTGAGTTTGTGAGATTCCCTTTAACTTAGAATCTTATGAACTTGACTTTGGGCTTTTTAATTAGTTTATCCTACTAAGGCCCAAAGTCCTTTTATTCAAGTTCTATTTATCCGATTTGCGTGGTCACTGGGTCAGTCTTATACACGCAGGAAGCCGATGCCCTCGCACTTATTATTCTAACTGTACAATGTACTGTGGCAGGGCCCACTAGTTAAGGCTTGGCCAACAATATTTTAAGTGGTGGGACCCACTTGTTTATTATTGTGCAGGAAATACCCACAACATCAAGCAATAGGTGGATCAACACTTCAAGAGGAGGCTATGTTCACAAAAGGCAAATTCAAGGAAAAAAACAAAAGTAAGTGGTCTAAAGGACAAGACCAAGGGGAGGCTTCTTCAAATAGAAAAAAGAAGGATATATCAAAGCTCAGGTGCTTCTATTGTGGCATCAAAAGACACTTTGCAAGTGAGTTCTACAAGAAGAAGAGAGATCAAGGAGACAAGCAAGGTAATCTTACTCTTGATGAGGATGGTTTGGATGTTCAAAATGCAAATGATGGTGCTTTTGTGATGCCTTCATGTATGCTTGCTAATGTTGGAGATCTAGATCCTTGGTGGATTGATAGTGGAGCAAGTTCACACATGACCTTTCACAAAGAGTACTTCACTTCTTTGTTGGCATAAGGAGATGACAAGAGGGTGATCTACACGACCAACGATGGTGAGTGTGCAATAAAAGGGATTGGCACAATTCCTATTTCTCTCTACAAATAGGAATGTTCATTTGGAAGATTTCTTGTTTATTCCATCTATTACCAAGAATTTGCTTAGTGTGAGTCAAATGCTAAGTAAAGGCCTCAAGGTTGAGTTTGATGCCGATGCTTGTATGATCAAAAGGAAGGATGTCTTGATTGGAAAAGGTAAAAGGCAAGGGAAGCTTTTCAAATAGATGCTTGTGTTAGTTGGATGTGTTGCAAGAGAGAAAATACATGGATATTGTATAAAGAAAATATAAGTTTGCCAAATACATTGAGATGGAAGGCCATGGAACATCTAATTTGATGTCTACCTTCAATTCTTCTTGATGGTAGAACATTGTGCTATTTCAATTTAAATATAACTTATTTTTAAAAACAATAACATAACTATTAATGAAACAAATGTCAAGACATGTGGATTGAATGAGACCACAAGAACCTTTAAACAGAAATAGATTAATAAACATGCTTATTGACCAAAAAACAAATTCATAATCTAAAAGAGAGCCATTTGCAAGTACCATTGTTGTAATACAGTGGACCACTACTAATGTGATAGATCATTTGATGTTCAAGAGCTATGGAGAGCAACTAGGTAGATTTTTTTTATTTTCTTTGAAATAAAATTGATTTTTGCATTTGTGAATTGCTATGTCTACGTTTTAACTTTGACTCTAAACTCAAGTAACTAGTCACTAGTCAACACAAGAGATGCACATAAATAAGAACAACACTTGAAATAGTGGCACATATCCACAATCAAACAAAAAGATAAACATCATCTTTTCTAATTAGCAATGTTCCTTTTGGTCATAGATGAGATGAAACGTTGTTCATACTAGATAATGTTTCTAGCTATAAACTACTCTTCCAAGTTCATAATAGCCTCAAAAAACATTTCTTCCACCTTTTCTCATGTACTAATATCTTGCTGCATATTTCCAGCCATCACATTGGCCACATTTGCAATGTAACAAGACAATTCATTGTGACACCCACAACTTCACTTTGATACAAATCTGTTTCTAATGATGAGATGACACCAATCTAGTCACTATCTTTTTGGGAAAAAGATCCATTGCAGCCGACAAGCCCATCTCTAGCAGCAAAATTGTTGGTTGTAGTGGATCCAACCTCATGCATATTGACTTCATTGCCCACCAATTCTACAAGAAAAGTGTATCACATTATTTCACCATGAAGAAATACATGATGCTTTAGACTCAAAAGTGGGGGCGACTTTTGGCAAGCTTCCTCAAGCGAGCTTTTTTGTTGCCCAAAGCTTTTTTGCAATAACTTGAAATACTATTTTCAAACCTACACCCTCTCTAACCTATTGTAATATGTCATGGTTAACTTAGGCAAATTAGAGCTCTAAACTTTGATTAATTTTAATTTTTGGGTGCTCATGTATCATCAATTTTTTGAGTTTTAGGGTTTGAGATTTTCATAGGTGGTACTCACTACAATGTATCATCAACTTTTTGAGGTGATGTGTCTTTTTCTTTCTTTTTATAATCTAAATATACTTCTCTGGGCCTAGTTCAACCAAAACTTTTGCAGCCATTGTCTAGGTATTGTGTCATTTGCATCATCAACAAGATGTCTACCTTTTTCATGAAGCTCATATTGAGTAGCTTTTGTTGGCAAGACAAGTTCCATCCCTAAAGTCAATCCACCAAGGATAGTATCTGGTATCCCAGGCATTCATGCCTCCATTCCTTCCAACATTTTCCTTGGTGGAGTACATACTCATCCCTTGTCTAATTGAGACTCGATTCGACATATGAACATTAGATGGTCTCTGTTATGATTTTTTGTGCATGCAATTGAAACAAAAGCCTGCAACACAACCTTTTGATTAAAAATTAAGATGATCACTGTTATCGCTTCACCCCAAAATGGTTTGGATAGAGAAGCTTCTAGCCTTAAGGCCTTAGCACACTCACAAAGTCTATTTCTCCTCTCACTCACTCCATCTTGTTGAGGGGTGTAAGGACATGACAACTTCCTCTTTATTCCATTAGAATTACAAAAGTCAATCAGCTTATTGGAGATATATTCACCTCCATTATCACTTCTTCATATCTTGATCTTGGTACTAAGTTGATTTTCTACAAAGTTTTGAACTTTACAAAAGAATCAAACACTATAGATTTGCTAGACAAGAAGTACATCCAACAATATCTAGAATAGTCATAAATGAAGATTACATAGTACTTGGCACCACCATTAGACTCATGTGAAAAGCTATGAACATCTAAATGGATGAGTTCAAGAGGAGTGCTTGATCTAGATATAGATCTTGAGAAGAGTAGCTTGTGAGCCTTTGAGAGGCTACATGCTTCACATATCTTCCCACACTTTGACAAATGCTTGGACAGGCTAAGTACAAGGTCCTTTGCACACATAGTTTCCATAGCTTTGAAGTTGGGGTGACCCATCCTCTTTAGCTCCACCTTTAAGCTCTCCACCTTTGTCAAATTCACACTCTCCACTACAATATTAGCATCAAGATTAAACAATCTACTTTGCTTAAAGCCTTTAGATATACATTCATCATTTAAAGGATGGAACAAACTCCATGCTTAAATTACATCAAGGACATTATCCATTAACTAGCCAACACTAAGCAGATTTTTGGTTAACTTAGGAGCATAAAGAAAATTCTCAAGATTCTTTTGGATGATCCAGCATAAAATGGAATGATTTCTAATCCACTTATCTTACATTCTTGACTACTTGCTATATAGATAGATCTATTTACATCATTGTAAGAAAGTAAATTGGAGAAAATGTCCTTTTGATATTTCATGTGGGAGTTAGCCCCTCTATCAATCTACCAAGAATCATTGGTATTGCTCTTGGATGATGGAGGTTTGTTGAAAACCATCAAGGATGACTCTTCTTCATCCTCCGCCTCCTCCTGATGTGCAATGATGCTTTGTTTGCTCTCTTGTGCCTTCTTCTTCTTGAGACATTCTGATGCAAAACGTCCTTTTTTTTCCACAGAAAAAACATTTGAGCTTGGACTTGTCCTTGATCTTGCCCTTTGAGCTTGAGGCATCCTCCTCCTCCTTGGTCTCCTTGAAGTGCTTCTTCTTTCCATTGGTCTTTTTCTTGTCTTTGAATGAGAAATTGGCTTTCTTGTCACATCCTGCAAAAACATTGAGTTCATTCTTGCATTGGTGTGCATCATCCTACACTCTTCAGCCACTAATACACTATGGCGGCTTTTCTATAGTGGGCAAAGTGTCTTGGATTGCAAAGCTTTGGACCAAATTTGTAAAGTTACTTCCTAGACCATTGAAATTAATTTCTACAAGCTCTCCATCCTGAATCTTCTTTCCAATGGAAGCCAACTCCCTATTTAGAGACTTGATTCTAAACACATAGTCTTGTGCACTCTCCTCACTTCTTCTCATGCTTTGCAAAATTTGATTTCTAAGCATAAGAACTCTTGAAGTGTTACTAGATTCATAGATGACTTTTCATTGCTTACATTCATCTTCACACAGTGAAGTGCAAGCCTAGATCTCCTCTTGTATTTAGCTGACTCCTGTGCACCTAGAGGTTCATCTTCATCGTCAATCAAGAACTCATAAATGTCTTGGAGCACCATGAGTGACTCCATCCTAACCTTCCAAGTAGAATAATTAGTAGAATTTAACCTTTCACTAGCTTCTAGAAGGTATGCTCCAATAGATCCCATCTTACTAGTAAAATTCTACACACAAGATATAGATTTGACTGAATTTGAAACTCACAAAGGTTTCTAACTTGCAGTGTTCCACTCAAATTTGATTTCTAGTCCAACAAATGGACTTGTAATCACAGTTCTATCACTCCCATACAAAGTTGGAATGAAGATAAGATGAAGTGAAAACTACTTTCAAACAAATGTTTACAATCTTGTCTATTTTTGGACAATAGAATGACTCTATTGTGAAGTTTTTAGCATGTGTGAACTTCACCACACACCTTACAGGATCTTAATGAGGTGTTGTGATTGCACAAGATTGATCAATGAATAGATTACTTGAAAAATCTAAGGCAAGAGCACAATGGCATACATCAGACAAAAAAAAATTAACTTTTCACTATGAGGAATGAATGTCAGAAATAATTC